>JAVCKT010011562.1:0-28018 GCA_032273925.1 Rhynchotus rufescens
CCCCGCGCGGCGGGGTGAGGGCCCGGGCGCAGCGCGCCTGCGCGCCGGAGGCCTCGGCGGCCAGGACTACAGTGCCCATGATGCCGCGCGCGGCGGGGTGAGGGCCCGGGCGCAGCGCGCCTGCGCGCCGGAGGCCTCGGCGGCCAGAACTACAGTTCCCATGATGCCGCGCGCGCCGCAGCGGGGCACGCCGGGAGCTGTAGGCCCCGCGCGCGCCCGCCCGTAACGGGAAGCGGGACCCCCCCGGGGCCCCGGGACACCTTCCCTACGGGACGGGCACCGCAGCAACAACGCGTCAGGCCCGCAGCCCCTTCGGCATCGCCATTCACCACAAAACACGAGCTCTGAGCGCTTTTATTAAAAAGAAATAAAATAAATAAGTTTCTTACTCCGTAGGTAACAAAATAAATCGTTTCTGGGACATTTACACAAAAAAAAAAG
This sequence comes from Rhynchotus rufescens, assembly GCA_032273925.1. Lineage (NCBI taxonomy): Eukaryota > Metazoa > Chordata > Aves > Tinamiformes > Tinamidae > Rhynchotus > Rhynchotus rufescens. Next base: position 442 of record JAVCKT010011562.1, read on the forward strand.
CAAGCTATCTATTTAGCAACATTCACTACACTACCCATCCTAGAACAGAACGCATTACTTTACCCACGCACACCCACCCTCAGGATCCCACGCTCAGGAGCCAGGGGCTGTCCAAGCCGCCCTTGGAATGAAGATAATCCAGCTCCTCATTCCACCCGTCAGCACATCAGCAGTGGTTGAGAGTCGGACAAACCGCGTAACAAGCCAATAAATTAGCACAGCAATAAATAAAGCCGAACATTAGCTGGGCACAAACGGAGTGCGAGGCTCGCGCTGCTGCGCGGGCGGCTCCAGCCGCTACCAGCAGCGTTTCCCGGCGCGGCTACTTGAGAATCTCGAAGCCCTCGTGCTCCAGCGCCTCGATCTTCCTCTCGTTGCGGAACTCGGCCCTGCTGATGCGGGACTGGGGGCTGCCCGTCTTGCGGAGCCACTGCTGCAGCTCCCGCACGCGGCCCGCGGGGCCCTGCAGCTGCCCGCGCACGCTGCCCTGGCTCGTGTTCTGCACCCAGCCGACCAGGCCCAGCCGCCGCGCCTCGGCCTGCGGACACAACGCGCGGCGTTAACGGCAGGCGCGGGCGGCGGGGCCTCAGGGGCAGGCTGTGGGGCTCTACAGGGCTCTATAGGGCGCACCTGTGTGTACTTGCGGAAGAAAACGCCCTGCACCTTGCCGAACACCTCGTACTCCACCGACACCAGACCCTCGCCCGCCGCCATGGCCGCCGCCGCGCCTGCGCAGGCGCGGCGGCGGCCTCGTGAATAATGCATGAGGAGGCCTCATGAATAATGCATGAGGCGCCCCAACGGCTCGGCCCGCCGGGCAAGTCCTCCAGGGAGCAGGGCGGCCCCGTGTCTGCGCGCGTCACTTCCGCCCGCGGCGCCGGGGCAGCCTCGCAGGAGAACCATAGAGAGGCGGCCGGCGGGCACCGGAAGTAGCTGGAGCGTGGCTGTCTCTAGGCAACGGCAGTCAACACAGCGGGGCGGCGGTAAGCGGCGGCGCGGCGCGGGGGCTTGGAGCGGCTGCCGCCGGAGCCGCTGCTCCGTGTCCCGGCTCTGGCCGCGAGGTGAGCGGCGGGGCCGCCTCCCGGAGAGAGCGGGAGCAAGGGCGGCCGGCGGGGCGAGCGAGGAGGCGCCGCTGCCCGCAGCAACCTCGGCCTCGCCGCTCCTAAAGGCCGGTCCCGGGGCGGGGGGCGGCGGCGGCGCGGCCGTTACCGCGGCGCCTCCGCGGCCGTTACCGCGGCGGCCCGACCGTTACCGCGGCCGTTACCGCGGCGGCCCGGCCGTTACCGCTGCCCCGCTCCGCGGCCGCCGCCGCGCGCCATTGGCTCGGCCGCGGGTGACGTCACAAAGTCGGCGCGCCAATCGGAGCGCCCGGTGCTTCCCGCGCCTGCGGGTCCCCGCGGGGATCCCCCCGAGCGGGGCCGCCCGGTGCCCGCCGAGCGGCCCGGGCCGCGGCGCCAAGGGAACGGGAGATAAAGGCCCTTGGCGGTGCGGGCTGGAGGAGCTCGGGAGGCAGCCGCGGGGAGGGAGGGAGGTGGGAGCAGGCTGTCCAGGGGGATTTTCTGGATTTGGGATAGCCCGTGTGGATCCGTGCTGCCCCTGACCCCAGGCTGCTTCGCAGGCGCTGAATGGCTGAGCTGCAGCTGGCTCTGCTCCCGCCTGTGGATTCCGTGGCGGTGGCTCCCAAGCTCCCGGGAAGATACGATTCCAAAGTCGCAGCCCACCAGTCCCAGCTGGAACACTCCAAGGGCCCTTTTCATCACAAACCCCTACATGAGAAAGAGGAAAGTTTAAAGGATCTCTATAGCCCCAAAAGCCAAAGCTATCCCTATTCCCTGCAGTCTGCAGAAAACGGTCAGCACAGGCAGGGAGGCTTCTGTCCGGCCGGGCTGCAGAGCAAACACCTCAGCGGCCAGGCCACGACTCTGCCCTCTAAAGCGGTAGCCAGAGGGCGGGAAGGGGTGGACCGCTCCTACCCGCTGAAGCCCATCTGCCACCGCAAGGCTGGCACTGGTCCGGCGGCCGAGCCCGGACAGCGCAGAAGCCCCCTCTACATGGAGGAGTCCCTAAGCAGCCAGCCCAGCTCGAAGGGCAAGGGGAAGGCGCCAGCAGGGAGGTCGCAGCTCGCCGCAGTCCTGTCTCCTTGGGCAGCAGGAGCGAAGCAGTCAGTGTCCCCTCTCTACAGGAGGGAGCTGGCCTACATCCTGAGGCTGGAGGCAGATGGGCAGAACCTGGAAGAGGAAATCCGGAAGAAAGAGGCCATCCTCAAAGAGAAGCTGAGGAGAACGAAGGAAGAGCTTAGGAGGATTCAAAGAGAGAAGGAGTTGGTGGAGGCAGAGGAGAGGAGAGCCAGGGAAGTGGAGAGGACCCTGGAGCAAAAAGGCACCAGACACGCTGAAGAGACCATTTTCAGGCTTGCAGCCAGGCCTGGCGATGGGGACTTCGATAGGGCGCAGTCCCCAGAGGTCACTAGGCTCAAGCTGGGCACCAGCCTCCATCCCCAAGAGCTCACTATAGGGAAACTCAAGAAGGAACGTTTGGTGGCCAGCAATAGCAAAATACGGGAGCACAAACCTGCACAGGATTTAGGCTCATGCTCAGAGCCTGTCTCCAAACACAGCCCTTCTCCCTCTGCCCTTTCCGATCAAGAATCTGGCGACCACCCAGCTGCGGAGCCGTCCTACACGGAGGCTCCCGGCGCTGCGGAGCAGGGGGAGCTGGGGCAGTGCAGCTTCTGCGGCCGCAGGTTTCTCTGCACCAGGCTGGAGAAGCACACGAGCATCTGCAGCAAGAGCCAGAGCTCCAAGAGGAAGGTGTTCGACTCGAGCAAAGCGAGGGCCAGGGGCACGGAGCTGGAGCAGTATCGGCAGTGGAAGAGCTCAGAGAGCCCTCAGGTAAGGCGCGGTCCCTCTGCCACCTGCAGCGCGTGCGTACCCACACTCCTCCTCCCTGGGGACATGAATGTGGCCCAGGCACGAGTTTCTCCCCGTGCACCCAGGGCTGGGGATACAGTCCAGCCCTCCCTCCTGAAAGGCCCCTGCCCAGCACGTAAATGGGGGAGCTGCAGCTGCTGCCAGGCACGTGGTGGGATCAGAGGGTGTCCAAATGGGCTGCCCTTGCTGTGTGTTGGGGTGCCAGAGAAACCCGCTCCTCGTTGGAGTCAGAGGGCAGAGTGGATTTGCTGCAGTGAGACAGGGACTGGTGGCATGAGGAGGGTGCAGGGAAGTGATTGAAAATACAGGTAATAAAACATAATATTTAAGAGAAGGTGGTGAAAAAATGCAACCTTGTTCCTACAGAGTATTTGTCAGTTCCTTGGCCCTTCTGCTTGTTCCCAAGCCTTTCCTAAATATTGGTAGATATTGGTGACACTCTCAGTTCCCCCTTAGTGCTGATGGGCTGGGTCCTGTGCGAGGAGACCTGTCTTCTCTGGGGGTTGTTTCATGGACGTGTGGGGTGAGGGGGGAGCGGCGCGTTGGGCCCGGCTGGGGCAGCGAGCGGGCGCCGGGTGCTGCCAGCTGCTCTGACTGCGTCTCCCTGCGCAGGAGGAGCCCCCCAGGAGGAGCAGCTGGCGCCAGAAGCACGAGTCCTTCATCCAGACGCTGCGCCAGGCCCGCCGCCTGCAGCACGTGCTCTCCAAGGGGGGCAAGGTGTCCGAGCTGCCCCCGCTGCCCCCCGTGCAGAACCCAGACTACGTGGCCTGTCCCTACTGCAGCCGCCGCTTTGCCCCCAAGGTCGCCGAGAGGCACGTGCCCAAGTGCAAGACCATCAAGAACCGGCCGCCGCCGCCGCAGAGGCGGCGCTGCTGAGGCAGGGACCGCGGGGTCCCTGTTCCCCTCCAGCTTCTCCTCCCGCCTTCCCCTGCCGGCTGCGAGGGCTCGCCTGCCATGGACTGCCAGTGGAAAAAGCTTATTAAAGTGCGTGTGCTTTGACCGGTGCCCTGTGGTTCCCAAGCGCGCGAGGCGGTTGTGACACTTGGGGTGCCTCTCCAAGGGTCTTCTTCCCTATCTGGTGTTCTCAGGAAGACTTAATGTGAGGGGAAAGGTGGTCTCTTTCCACCTGTTGCTACAGGTGTCACCTGCACAGCAGCAAAGAATAAGCCAGCCATCAGAAAGGGGTTGTTCTTCAGAACCGTGTTTTGCTTTCAGCTTGGCAAGGTCTGCCTTTTCCTCCCTGCTTTGCCATAATGGTGTCTGCTGTGGGAGTAACTGCTCTCCGTTTTGCTCAAGGGTATCTGAAGACTCAGGGCTTTTTTCTACCGTAAAAGTAAAGAGCAGCACGGTGCTTAGGAGCTCAAATGGACATCTGTACATGGGAGTCAGCTGGGCAAGAGAATGAACCGGCCTTTGGTTTATTTTGTTGTTCTGTGAATGCAGGTGTTGACACCTGAACATGCTAACAGTGATCCCGGCTCTGCCTGCAGTAGCGTTTTTATTAGGACTACCTACAAGAGATGGAGGTGTGAGACTTGGCTTGTTTGTTTGTGCCATAGGATGGAGTCTGCGCTCCTAAGAACTGTTCAGCAATTAGATGGGACATGTGGAGAAGTTATATGGGGAGGGGGGAACGATGCAGGTAGTCAAATCAGAAAGCAGCACGCAGACTGCTGTGTATTTCCCTCATGAGTAACTGTGTAGGACTGCAGCAGCCCTACCTGCCTTTGAGACATTGTTCATGTTGTCCTGTTTGTTGTAGCGCTGTTAAACTGAATAATGAAAGCTGCTAAGTTTAGTGCATACTTGTTCTGCACCAGCCAGGAGCTTATCTAGATGTTTTTTGGGAAGCCTAGTGTTGATCCTGAAGATGAGCAACGCTACCGTTAGAAATTCAGCATCTCTTGGAGCGGCAGCCGATGGCATCGCTTGGCTTAGGAAAGGAGACCTGGCAGGAAAAGTATTAACTGCTTCCTCTGAATCCCAGGAGCAGAAATTCGGGTTATTAGAAGCCAGCAGCAGCAGCCCTTAGGGTCTGAGGATCTTTATGCCAGTTCACACACAGAGAACAGCAGAGATGCCCACACCTGGCCCAGGCCTTTGAGGCACCCGAACACCCATCCCAGAGTGGCTGCTTACCATGTAACTGCAGCTCAGGGTCGGGAAACAAGAAACAGAGAAGTTAAAGAATAATGCTGCATGTGATCTAAATAAGTTATGAATAAGCTTTAGCTGGAAATAAGGTTTCTAACCAGGGGAGAAGTGACGGAGAGTTCTGTGCTTCACTGTATTCCTTTCTGGAGCTGAGATAGAATCTCCTTCCCACTACCACCCGCCTTGATTCCTAACTTAGCTTTGGATGGAAGTTTAAAAAAAAATAAAGTAACTAGACAGTATGCTGAGGAACTTGGCATCTCTGAAAACTCTGCTGTTTTCCTCTTATATGCTCAGCATTAAATAAAAAATTAAATTTAATATCAATTTGAGTTTTTCCTCATGGCTAGGCTGACGTGCTTCCTTGAGTCACCTGGCTATTTTCATCGTTTGTGAAAAGGGAAGTATGACAAAAAATGTGCCCTTTCTCTTGCTTTCTTCCTGCATTGCAAAGTAGTTCTTAGTGGTTTTTGCCTGTGTTGGAAGTAGGAGTTTTTCATGCGCTGTTAAAATGTCTTTTGGGGGAGGGAGGAGGCGTCCTGTGCTTTTAGGGAAGCATCTGTAGCTGATGACAGTTGTTGATGCACATGTTTCTAGGTCAGTTTATTTCAAGATTCTAATTTTTAAGATATTATTAGACTAGTTCTGTTGTGTAAAAGCCGTATTAAATGGTCAGAGTGTTTTTTGTTCTCAAAATGGAGTTGACTACAAGTATGAGAAATCTGCAACAGGAAACAAACATGGAACAAAAAACTTCCAGCAGCTCCTTTTGCAAACCCGTCAGCAACTGAGCCTGAGCTCATGGGAACCTAGGAAAAGACAAAAAAAGGGACTAGACTGAACTGGATTACTTGGAAGCTGCATGTGAGCAAACACTCCAGCCTGCAAGGGGTGGAACAGATTCCTGAGAAAGGTTGGAGTGGTTCTGTCTACAGCTATGTGGGCACACGGCCCCATTCCTTGGCCCACCCTGGGAAAATATGATGGTCCCAGGAGGAGTCAGTGCTCTGGGCTGGCCAGGTATGTGGTGGCCAAACCCAGAGGGGAGGGAAGCCCAGCCCAGAGCCACAGCACACACTGCTGTTATATCCAGAGGGACCCCAGAGGCAGAGCTGTGTTGAACTTCAGAGCTCATCAATAAACAATAGCAGGAGGTGACATGACAGGAAGATGGAAAGAGGTAGAGCAGAAGCTTTATGCCAGCCTCCTATAAATTAATGAAAGGAGTAACTGAATTAAATGAAGAAGAGTTAAGTATCCTTACCTATCATATAATATAAACCCATTTTCTTTACATTGTAATTTATTGGCAGCATTTAGTGTGTCTGAAGTCATTAGAGTGCAGAGTGGCTGTGGTAGATAAACACACACACACACACACACACACACACACACACACAGGCTTTTTGGTTCTGAAAAATCTATCTGCTGGGAAATTTTCTTAAGTGGTACACAGAGAAAAAGCGGCTGATTCTGTGATAGAAGCTGTAAATTAAATAGCTGTTGTTGAAAACACATTACCAGACTTAAACTGTCATCTTTGTTTCAGAATTGAGCACAGGCAGCTCACCCCTCTTTGCTAAGCTATTGTTTTTGGTCGTCTGAAGGAACAAGCCTATGAAGGTAACACAGCAGCACCCAGAAAGTCTCAGGTTTTAAAACTTATTAATAGCTTGGCCACAGCACCAAGTTCAATGCAAACAGATTTACTCTACTTCTTGGCTGTCATCATTACTGTTACCTCGATGCTCCTTGGGCCATGCGACTCAAACTGGCTCAGTTTCTTCTGCTGCTTCTGCAGTACAAGCCCGGTCTCAGGAATATGCTGCATTTTCCTTTCTTTCACTCTCTGGTGACTGAGAAGTCTATAACCTGGTTCTGCCTCTCAAGATATTTCATAGTTTACTGAAAACCCAGATAACAAGCGAAGTGACAAACATAATTACATTGTGCAGGAACAGCCAGCAGCGCAGGTGGCAGCCAGGTTCTCGCTCTGGAGACTAAAACACCCAGCAGAAGCTGTTTGGAGAAACAGGTTCTTCCCTTTGAGCCTGTGTCTTCCTATTACTCATTTCCACTTGGCACCGAAGCTGTTGTAAAACCAACATACACTAAAGGCCCTGACGTCACTAGGAGAAGCAGCAGCAACAGGAGAAGAGAGACACCTGCCCTCCCTTTCTTTTCTTAAAAAGGTGCAGAACTTGACCCTCTTCTACAGCAAAGACCCCGCAAGCCCCTGGCTCTCTTTCTGTAAATAAAATCAAAACAACACAACTGCAGCATCCCAGCTGCTTATGTGCATATCCCCCTTCCTGTGCTACAAAGGGCCAGAACACAGAATGGGTTTAAACATTTATTTAAACAGAAACTCCAAACCACTCCACCCTTTAACCTTTCAAAAAAAAAGACAACAAAGTAGTTTTTCAGTCAGAGTGTCAGAGCAGGCGTAGGTTGTGTTTCACTATAACAATTCAGGAGCAATACTAGCAGGAGACTGACACATACGGAGCTAGCACTGCAAGAAGGGGAGAAGGCAAAAGGGTTCGGAATTGCTCAAAGGCACTTCTGCCCACTTGCCTCCCAATTTCAGGCCAAGATGGAGGTGCTGACTTTAAACTGCTTTTTGGTTGCATAGCTGGCTGGTGTGAAGTCTGTGGTCTGAAACAGGCACAACCTGGATAGCGTGAATCCTCTAAGGCACTAAATGAGATTGTGGAGTACAGGGCATCCTCCGTCAGGGACCCTAACCCTCCACGAGATCCGAGGGGAATCCAGGGCGTGCTCCTAGCTTCCCCACTGCAGAGCATTGGGAGATGAGGATAGCAGTGCGCTGCAGGAGAGCGACTCCCCCGTGCTCCATGCTCCAGAATTACCGGACACGGCTCGGGCCCGGCTCTTCGCTCCGCGAAGGCCCTGCCGCGGCACGACCGGCTCCTTCATTTCCAACGGCAGCAACAACCACCTCGCTGGGACACCCTGACCCGAGAACTGGCTCCACACGCAGGGGAAAAGAGGGCAGGGCCCCCGGGGCAGCCCAGTGATGTGGCTCCTGCCACAAGGGCCATCCTCCTGCCCTTCCTTCAGAAGGAACGGGCGGACACACTGGCACTATCCTTGCGCCGAGCACTGCCCTGGAGAGACTGCGCTTGACTGAGCTCCAAGATACTAGTGATAGGCACCAGGAAAAAGTTTAAGGAGCACTGGTTACAAGCAGAATAGCTTGGCATTCACCTCCAGAGGCGATGGGGGAACACCAGGTTCCCAAGAACAGCCTCCTGAAGGAAAAGGTCTAGGAGAGGTGACAGCAGAGCCGTCTCCAACAGACCCAAGGCAATTCTAGTGACGGGGGTGACTTACGGGTAACAAAAATCACAACTGCACTCTCCCAGCAATGGAGAGAGGGACTCGGGACTCCTTAGACACTTCAGGTAAGGGCGGGGGGGCATGAACCGTTCCTGGAGGCCCCGCCAATCCACAGGCTTAGTCCAAAATCAGATTACTTAACAAAAAAAAAAAATCAAGGGGAATAAAATTAACCCAATTATCTAATCGGAAATGAGGTAACTCTGAGCATCAGACCTCTTCCCATCTCCAATTTCCTTGGGAAAGCCTCTTGCTTCTAGAAAGAGGGTGAATTCCGGCCACAGACTTGATCACCCACAGTCACTGGGAAAGGCTGCATCCTGTGACCACAGCATTAATGACCTATTCTGGGTAGGAAACTACATTCCAGCTTCATCAAAACACTGAGTGGAAAAAATACTGATTCTTCCCACACCCGCACAGATCACGGGTGCCAGGGGCTGAGCAGAACAGAAGCCAAGCAGGGGGCAGCTATGGGCTTATGCCAAGAAACCAGAAGCTCTGGCACCCAAACCAGGCTGAACAGATGGAGGAAGAAATAGGTAACGTGGCCTGAGACCCAGACACTCGTCACCTTGTCAGAAAGCAGGTGCTTGGAAAGTGGGTACCAGAGACCCCATCCCAGAGAGTCCTCTCTGCTGCTCTTGGAAACTGCACCTGCTTCACTTGTCTCTCTGCAGTGCCTGGAAGGTGGAAAGCTTGAGGCCCCAGAAGTAAGCCTTTAAATTCTCTCCATGCTGGCCACTGGACACAGCCACAGGGCCAGAGGGCCAGGGACATGCCGCCTGCCATCATCTCCCCAGCAGGGAGACCTCCACTGCCTCCAGAATGAGACATTTGCTGCTCCCTCTGCCCCTGAACAGAGGGGAAGAGCCTCACCAGCTGGGCCTTACCATGCGTTAGGGAGAGGACCCAAATCCTTCACCCTTCTACAGCGGAGGTGGCAAGTGTTTGGGTTCAGCCTGCTTCGGTAAAACTTGCTTCCTCCTCCTCCTCCTCATACCTAGAAATGCAGTGATGAAAACTGGGGTCCCAAAGGCAGCTCCCAGGAAGCAGTGAAACAATGAAAGGGCCACAAGCCACTACTGGAGCCATTGCTGTGACGGGGCTGCTCTGCCTCACGTGCAGAATGGACAGATGAGGTACAAAGAAGAGCTGCTGCTGCTTCGATCACTGAGCCTGGAGCTCAGGGGCCCTCCCCTCCCAAACTCACTCCTAGTTCATATCAAACGTACATGGGTGCTGCTCCGGAGCCTCTGGCCTCGCTCCTTGTCTGCGAGTGACCTGAAGCCAGGAAAGCCGCTCTCTGCGTTCGGTTAGTGTGCTGTGAAGTTAGATGGATCCCAGTGGGCTCAGGAGACTAGAGGCTGGAGCGGCACGAGTCCGTTCCCAGGAGACACCAGGAATCTGAATCCAAGTCAGGTTTCGGATCTACTTCCATCTCCTCTTTGGCTGTCTGGGTTCCTTTGGAATGAACTTCCACCTGTCAAACACAGCAACTCTCAGAAACAGCTTAGGGATTGGCTGGGAAGAAGCCAGGAATCGCACAAAGCACAACTCCTGTTCTCCACAGCCATCTAGGCTCTCCCAAATATCCGGCTATCCCTCTTTTCTCACCAGGAGAGATAAAGGGGAATCCCAAACCCCTCCACGGTTGGGCTGTCCTCACAGGTAACCAACTTCTTAGCTTTATTCCCGTTTCTAATACTGGAGCCAGTACCAGTGGCTCCACCAAGCTTTGCTCTCACAGGGGAGTCTGTTACGAGCTACTTCCCTTTCCGCAGCCTCCACAGGCTGCTCAGGAGCCAGGATCTGGGTGGATGCATGGGCACGCACCCAGAACCCCAGCTGCCGGGTGCTCACCCGCTGCACTGCCTCCGTGCCCCTGCAGCAGCTCTGCAGCTGGGTGCTCAGGCGAACGGTCTCCTGCTGCAGCTGCTTCTGCTCCTCCAGGCACTGCAGGACGAGCCCCCGCAGACGGGCCACTTCCTCTCGCAGGGCGGCGCACGCGCAGCCCGCCACGGGAGGCACGGCCTGCGCCCCGCCTGGCGGGGCTGCCCCCGGGCACGGCGCCTGCAGGGGGAAAGCAGAGCGGGTCAGTGTGGAAGGAAGGCAACTGATGCCCCAAGGGTGGCGTGTGCCACAGCAGGAGCCCACGCACAAAGGGCCACCACCCCACCGAGGCCCAGCTTTCAAAGTCTCCGGCAGGCAGGCCGGTCAAGTCTCAATACCGAGCCATCATCTTCCTCCTTGTGCTGGGCAAGCTCCTGCCTCCAAATTCCATCTGGTCCAACCCATGTCCCTAAGGACAGGATCTGTGCCTGCTCATGGAACAGATGCTCCTGGAACAGGGCAGTCTCCCAGGCTGTAACTTTTCAGTAGCTTCCTATATAAATCCCTCTTCCTCTCCATCTCACAGCAGTTTACGTTTTCTAAATAGATTTCTATGTTTTGGTGGGCCTCTAGGCCCTAGGCTCCTATATTTTCAAATGCCTTAACTGCATTTTTCTACAGATTTCTCTTAATCTGAACAACCTCCTGCCTCCCATTCTAGAATGCCTTGAATCATTCTCTTCATAGTATTTGCTACAACTTTTTTGATTATCAACATTCCTCTTTTCCTCATCCAGAAGAACCAGGCCAATACAACACTCCCAGCTCTCCCCATAATTCATACACTGTTGTTTTACAGTCCCAGGATCTTTTTGCCAAGAATTCACTGTGGAAAACCTGAACAACGTTACCCAGGCCTCTGTTCTGGGCTTGTTGAATCCAGTAGATTCCTCAGGGGCCACTTTCAGCCCTTGAAGTTCCTGGTAAGGAAGAGTCTCCTTTTCGGGCTCTGAGGATGCCATGCTCAGTGGAAAGGGGCTGTCAGGCATGGGGATGAATTCAGCATTCTCCAGCTCCTGAACAAACCAAAGCAGCACTGTTAGGCCTGCCCGCTCCTGCAGGTGACTTCAACCTTCTCAGCCAGTTCACCAGCACCCTCTCGTGGTAAAAATAACCAGTCATGGCTGAAGATTTCTTTATAGGGCCCCAGCCCGAGGCAGGGCTGGCGAGCAGGACCCTCCACCCCAGGGCAGCCAGCCCTCCACACAGCTCGGGCACTGCGGCTGCTGCCAGAACCAGCCCAGCGACCGCTGCAGAGCGGGTCGCACAAGCTGCGCTCTGTGGGTGCAGACTAGAAACTGCACCTGCAACTCTGGTCAACTCCTTTCTGAGCAGCCCTTACAGAAAGGCACCCTTGCCCCTCCCCAGCCTCTAAGCCCACTCTAAGGCATTTCTGAGGCAGCCCATCACCTTGCGCAGCCACCCTGGGCAGGAGCTGCTGTCAGCCATGTCATGCCCCTTCGCTTCCGTGGTGCTGATCCAGCCCCCTATTCCACGATCTGCTTCCATGGTTCCTCGAAAGCCTCCACTGGGATCAGGAGTCTCTGCTTCCCCTTCATTTTCCTCTTCCTCTCCTCCTCCAGTTGTACAGCTCTGAGCCACTAACAAGAAAAGTGACAACTTCAGATGTATCCTGACCGGGCTATTCCAGTGAGCACAAGTGTTGCCAACCCCCAGGCAGGGCACAGAAGGGGAGTCTGTGGCTTCCCCGAAGCCAGGCCCGTGCAGCCATGGTGAGTGAGCGCACGTACCCACAGCAGCTCCCTCGGCAGCTGCCGTTTCCCCAGCACTCGTTATCAGCTGCAGCCCCTTGCAGCCTCTCCCCCAGGTCCATGACATGGGACTGAACCTTTCCAGCAGCTTCTCCCTAACCCACCTACTTCACTCAGCTCCCTTAGTGAACTGCTCTCGCCATTTCCATGACAAATCGATGCTTCTGACTACAAAGGCCCTACAAATTCCCTGTGCTCTCTCACATTTCAGTTCTCCCCTTCTTCCCAGGCTCACCCCTTCCCTACACATGCACTGCACTAACTGGACATCTTCCCTTCACATACTTCTGTCAGGCTTTTCAAAGACAGAGAAACCATGCCTCAGGAGTGAGCTGAAGACCCGGTCACAACCACCACTGAACTGGCTTGAAAGACAGCTCCCCAGGGCTGGTGACTCACCCGTGCCAATGGACAGGCCGCTGCTGTTGGATCGGATCGTTTTAGAGTTCAGCACCTTTTCTGCAGGGAGAAAGAACACACCCCTTCAATTAAAAGGCCATGTGGAGAGCAAGGGAACTCCTATGGACAGCACAGGACAAAGCAGTGTTGCAGTCTAACAGCTGAGAGGGGCTCACCACATTCCTTCACTGCAACCTGGCTTGTTTTCAGGCAAGATCCACAGGCCAGGTCCTGGCAAACTGTGTATCATCTTAATCTAGTCCAGAAATAATCCACCGGGTTACTCACACTTACCCACAATGATGATGGTGTGCCAGCCGTGACATGACAAGTCAGGGACATGATGCAGAGATCCAAATATTGGCCGAGGCCATGAGGTACAAATATCGGAGCCGTGAGCTCTCTCAGTTGGTATCATCGCCAGGCGCCCATTCCCACCATTGCCCCAGGCAAAGATATGGTTGTCTGAAGAAAGAGAAATTCAGGAGCCTCCAGTCACCCTCTGTCAGCCTGTAACTGTGGCAGGGATCTCAGGCAATCACAGGGATTCTGTGTTGTAGCTGCCATCTCAAAGCACGTACCCCACTAGCACCAGCTTGGCAGCACTAGGGGAAACTGGCACTGGCTCTAAGCAGCAGCCTGCAAGGCTGCACTCTGCAGCCCTAAGGACAGCAAACGGCTGGCGCTGCACAAGGCCAAGGCACAGGGCCTCGGCTGTGAAGATTTCTTTATTCCAGCACAGTGCTGTGGAAGGCAGTCTAAGAAATGCTCCGTGGGAGCCAGGCAACCATCTTGCAGATGTAGTTCAGAGGAACCCACCCCAAGGACGCAAAGAGCCACTCACCGTCAGTAGCAGCTATGGTGAATTCGTCTCCGCACGACACCCTGATCACCTGCTTACCCCCCAAGGGGCCTCCCAGCAGGTTAATTCCCAGGCGCTTCTTATAGTCCCCGACGCCCAGCTGTCCACACTTGTTGGAGCCGAAGGTCAGCAGGCGGCCTCGCTCTGCCAGGGGCAACGGGGAGACGGTCACAGCGAGGGCCACCTCTGGCAGCAGCCACGCGCGCGGCGAGCTCACGGCGACAGCCCGACGCCAGAAAGCACCACGGAGAGCAGGCTGGGAGGGGGCAGTGCCAGCCAAGGGGAACGGCTGCTGCTGGGAATTGCCCACCCAGGTCTTGCTCCCCTTCTCTGAAGCTAGCGGGTGGGACCCCTCCAGCCCTCTGACCAAGTTTCACATTGCCTAGGAGGAATCAAAAATGTTTCCTCTACTTTCCCAAAGCATAAATCTTCCAAAATCCCTTTTATTTTTTTTTAAAGGACTGGCCCAGTAACTAATGACTAATGTTACTGTGGCCAGGAAACAGCAATCCTGAGGTTTCTCAGCCATCTGCAAGTCCTGCTACCACAGTGTAACCCTCATGAGCCAGTGTAACCCCTGCATGGATCTGCTGGTTCACCCAGAGAAGCCAGGCTAAAAGGGCAAAGCTGATGTAGAACAGCCAGGCAACCAGTGTCCAATTCTGAGCACACCAGCTTAGAATTCCCTTCTCTGGCTTCAGCAAAGTGGGGCCTATCCTCAGGGGGTGCGAGTGGGGCTCACCATCAATAGAAGCTGTGTGGGTCTTCCCTGGAGAAATGGTACGGATCTTGTAGAAGGAGAGCTGCTTGGCCAAAGTGAGGGAAGTGGTGTACGGCACTTCACAGTATGTCTGAGAAAAGACAACATCTAGGTAAGCATAGACTGAAAAAACAGATGTTCATCAGTTAAGGCTACTCGAGCAGGTCTCGACAGACCACAGCATCAATTCAGCCCGCTCCAAGCTGTGGGAAGCTCCTGCCAGATTCCATGTCACAGAGTACATGGCCTTGACAAAGGCCACTAGCTGTTTTATTGCCTCAGCTTTGACGTGGGCCCACCAGGCAATCGGGAAGCTGAGGAACAATTTGCCTCTTCTCACTATACCAATATCCATCTTCTTGGACTGGAACTAACAGACTGGGACAAGACTAATGCACTAATGTCAGTGCTGTAGGACCTCTATCTCCCCATGTACTAGTGGCTGCTGGAAGTTGGAACCAGGGATCCGAATGCACTTACATCATGGTTAATTATCCCTGATGTGCACTGATTCAAGCCCAACTTGTTGAACTCATTGAGGCCACACGCCAAAACTTTGCCTGTCTGGGTGAGCAGGAAAGTCCCATCACAGCCACAGTGAACAGACACGATGTTTAAGGTCTTTGGAACATCCACCTACATAAAAGAAACAAATCATGAGAAAATTAAAATCTCGACACAAAAATCTAGTGGGGCCCACGGAACACACATTGAAATAGAGCTAGTCTGACAGCACCTAATGTGGTCATGTCAATGAAGCTGCAATAATATCATAAAATCTAAGGCATACTGAGAAACTCCAGCCCCAATACAGTAAATTAAGACATGTCTACACCTTGCTATGTAGACACTTCTGAACAGAGGGAATGAGAAATATGGTGCACAGGCATCTCAGCAACTGGCATTTAGAAGCACCCAGCCCAGCCAGCCAAGCAAGGCTGGGTCTTTGCAGTGTGGGTGCAATACTGGCTGACTGCAGATGTACAGCTTCCAGGCACCATATAGCTTCCAGGCACCACCTGCTAAGCATGCAATGTACTCTGTGCACCAGCAGCTCCAGCTGACATCAGCCTGGCGTGCCTGTGCCCAGATATGATGCAGATCTGTCCTGCAGAACACTGCAGCTAAGAAGAATACCAAAAAGTCAAATTTGGCTCAAGGTTATTGTTTTTTTGTTTGTTTTTACTATTCACAATGGAATTAATACATTAAACATTAATACATTAAATATTTTAAGAAAGTTTTACTTTCAACTCATCTTTAATGCATGTCAAAGATTCCCAATTGTCTGCAATGCTGCGTGATTCCTCTACAGATCTGACGTAGGAAATTTGGTTATTTCCTACCGAGATTTCTACAGTGTTCTCCAGGCTCAGCATTTGCACTTTCAGCTTCAGTATCAGAGACATGAATCTCTAAGTCAAGATGCTAGCCAGTTTGGGGAGGCATGTCTAAGGACAAATGAAGCAAAGTAAAGGTAAAGCCCTCACAAACCTTATAATACCTCAGGAAAAGAAAAAATAAAAATAAAATATATATGTATTTTTTTTTTAAAAAAGCACACATTCCTTTACTTCAGACAGTCAATATTTCAGAACAGGGAGTAATCTGCATTTATGCCCATGCAGGTTTTGGGAAGAGGCAGTCAAAGCCCTACCTTCTGAGGGGTGTAGTGATCTTCTTCTGAATCCAAGCCCAAGCGCCCTGTATCAGCAAGAACACTGCAGTGAGAAACAGTCACACAAAATACCTGCTCCTAAAAGAATATCATCATCTCTCCTTAGTCCCAAAGGAATCTCCCCACTAGAAACCTGCTTCTCTACATCTATCATCACTTGCCATTTCTCAAGATAATCCATCTCCACTTCCAGAAAGACTACCCCAGTCCCAGAGATGCCCCCTCCAGCACCCTACAATTTCCCGAAGGAAATCCCAAGAGCTCAGTCCCCAGTCCCCATTCTCACAAGGAAAGAAAGATCCAAAGAAGCAATCTTTCCCCCAGAATATAGCAGACAGACCTCAGCCAAGTCCTGCACCGCACACCTGCACCAAACCACTTTGAGGGGGCAGCTGTGCCCCAATGCCACCAGGCCCACACAGGCTCTACCTACCATACTCCCCACAGCCCCATGTGTAGACTTCTCTGTTCCTGGTGAGAACTGCCACGTGGTTATCTCCGCAGGAGACCTGCTCCACGGGGTTGGTAAGAAAAAAATCCAACTGCAGGGGCTCGAGCACTTCAGAGCCTTGAGCCTTGTCAATGCCGATGCATCCGTAATAGTCCGAGCCAAAGGCATACACCTGGCCCTCATCTGCAGGGCACAAAGGCAGCAGTCAGGACAGACAGCTTGTAACTGGCTGCATATCAACCTCTGCATATCAACCTCTGAAGATGTGGCAAGATCAATCCCTTTTTTGTAATCACCCCCATCTTCAATGCAAAGGAACAGCATCAGGAGATACAGAGATGTTTTTAGTTATCAAGAAGATGAACAACCTTATGCTACAAGCTGCTGCCTTTGCAGCCACTAGTATTACAAAACACGGGGCTGCACCTGCCACTTTTTGTAACAGAAACCCACAAATTGACCCTGAGACGCCCTAAGTCAAACGCTCTATGTGCTGTGATAATGAATTCATCTCTGCCAGACTCTGCTTTTCCAGAACTGGCAGAACAAGCTGGAAAATCTCACGCTGAGAATTATGTTTTCAAGGGCATAGCATGAGCTGAACTTTCCCACAACTGGCAATACCATGGCTCATACATCCTTAAAAGTATTGACAAGATTAGAATTAAAAGCAGCCACCAGGTCTCAAGCTTTGCTGAATTAAATAGTATGTCTCAAATCCACCTCTCATTTCAATCTTGGGGTACCCCACAAAGGGACCCATCCTCAGCCAAACAGTCTCTCTCCTTGGGATTCAGTATCTTCCTTTGTAGAATAATGGGGATTTACTTACCCTATTGCACCTGTTATTTGCAAAACAATTGGGAAGTAAAACACGGGATTAGTAGCTGCTCTACTAATCTTATTGCTAAGGAAAGCATCTCCTCAGCACAGCAAAGGGAGGGTTCTCTGAGGGTTCTCCCCTTGCAGCTCCTACCTGTGATGCAGACTGTGAAGTCATCCCCACAGGACACCTGGCGAATGGCTTTTCCCTGAAGCTTCTCCACATGCTTTGGCTGCCGGTAGGAGGCCTTATCTCCATGCCCCAGCTGCCCGTGTAACTTGGTACCTCCTTGCATGTTCTGGAAAACAAAAACATCTGTGAGGTTACGTATCCACAACACAGCAGACAGTGCCAGTAACTATAAAGCTTCCCAGGAACAACAGAAAAGTGCAAGAGAAAGCGTCTTAGCTCTCCTGGGAAAAGGCTGTTTCGCTCTGGTGTAACAGCAAGCGCCACGCAATAGGCAGCACAGACTTTCAGGCACTTAAGACACTCATGAGGAATGTGTCCACCCTCAGAATCAGAGAGAAATCCCAGCTTCCTCCCTCCCCTCCCTGCGCTTATCTGGCCACCTCCCTTGCTACAGGACTGCAATTCACCCGTCAGCCTTTTTACCTACATTTCTATGTCCAAACATCTGCAGCGAAACAAATGTCACTGAAGAGCTGAGCCTGCCAAGTCTGCATGCAAACCAAGACAAACTTCAGCTCCAAGTAGTGCTGAAGCTCAAACTAAAATGTTAACAGCCAAGTGAAATTTTTCAATGGCCATGCTAGGAGGATCATCCAGTGAATGACTCAAGATACTCCTCTGCAATTCGGATCTCTTTCTTCTCTCATCTACTTATCAGTGTTTCCTAATCTCATCTAACAGATTCTGTATCATAAGTACAAAACTTGGTGTAAGCCTGGGTATCTGCAGGAAATCCCTGCTATTGACCATGTAAATCCAATATGACTGGACTCAATTGCTATAAATACATTATATGCTACCATTTTTTGTTCACTTTTAAGCTGTTGCAAAATTCGTGAAAATCAGAGTTAGTACAGGACAGTTCTGGCTATATTGAGAAGTCTCCTCACAGATAGCTCCTGTTCCGCAGTGAGGTCAACTCTATTCTCTATAATCTCAGAAAACCCTCCTCAAAGATATAAAAGCCAATTGAATGTCATCAAGCCTCCACTGCATTTCTAGTGGTCCAAAAAGAGGAAGAGGAGATGTTTGATACGGCTCTTGCTTTACAGATCCACCACCTGCAAGCCTCAAGTGCACAGCAGATCTCCAAAACACACCCCAGCGTGATTGAAAACTTCTCTCAAAAACAATTTACCTTGGGAGACTTGCAAAGCAAACTGTCTCCTTCATTCCCCAGCATTCCCTACAATCAAATTTCCTGAGGCTTTAACAGGCTCGTGAATGGTGGTGGTGGATCTGGACTCTCCTCTCCCGCTTTGAACACTTCCTGTGGTTTCTCTCACTTACCACCCAGGTGTAGAGCTCCTTCTCCACTGTCACCACAGCAAAGTGAGTGTTACCAGCACACACTTGGCGTGCACTGCAGCCACTTTTGATGGCATCCAGCTTCTGGGGAGTGGACTTGCCACCCCCCCAGACATACACCTCGCTAGTGCGTGAAGTCACGACTGCAATGGGCGCCTCATTCATGGCACTTGACCTGCACGAGACCCGTCCCCACAAAACACATATGCTTTTAATAAGGACTTTATGATCGCTGTCCCCACTTGCTTCGCTACTGCACACTATCCATTTTCCCATGCCCAACCTGCAGCCCTTCAGAACCACTCCTGTTCTTCCTTCTCGCCAACTGCCCTCTTTGCTCAGAGACTGTGAGGCCTGAACTGTTACAGAGACACTCAGGAACAAATCTATCTCTGAGCAGCAGAGAAAGGAGCCTCCAGCAAGCATTAATGGAAGCAACCCAAACCTTCTAGTTTCCCTTCACCATCTATTTATTTAAGTTTCAGGTATTGAATCTGAAAGCAAAATTCAATTTTTATGCAGACAATTTATGCAGACAATCAATTCACAAATAGATTGCAAAATTGGAGCTAATAAAATAATAAAAGCAATACGTTTGTGACCAACCACAAGTAAAATGTCTGGACAGTAATTTCAAGTTTATGATGAAAAAAAGTCCAATTTTGTCTGATAATTCAACAGGAAGACAGTTATACATGTCATGGAACATATCTGCCACGCAGAGCCACCCTGTATTACAGGTTTGGTGGAGATGAGGGAGAATGATTCCCTATATCCAGCTTTATGAAAGATATGTATATTCATTATGAGAGATAGTCAACAGTCAGACAGTCATATTCTTCCTGCTGAAGGGAACCTGCCTGAAAGAAGGGATGTGAAAAGCACATCCTCAGCAGGATGCTCCTGAGGTAAGATTCTAGTCATACACACAGACAGAGTACAAAAGGCAGAACAAAACTCGGAATTGCAACAACCGTGGAATGAATATGCAAAATCTCTAGCACTCACTGCTCCTCTAAACCACACTATTCCATTAAAGTTGTCACAGTCCAACACTTTCATTAAAATTCCTCTCTGGGGAGCTGTTCTTTCCAGATTTCCTTTCAAATATGTGCCCAAATAATTACCTTGGTCGCTTATTTGGCCCATTAAGCAGCGTGACTTTCTCTTCCATCTCCCTGCCAAAAGAGAAAAAACATTTTAGGAAACAGTAACGTATCTCCCAAAGCAATTTACTGACTAGCAGTGCGCGCGCGCACACACACACACACACACACACACACAGCTTTGCCTTTCAGAAACTACTGCTCCCTCTTGCAGGAAACGTGGCAGCTCTTTACCAGCTCACACCAATACACATTAAGTAGGGCAGAAATAACATGCCAGAGCTAACAAGCTTCCAGGAGAGCTAGTGACAACCACATACATACAAAAATTTGGCCAACCATTGCTTGTATTGTAGGAGAATAACTTAAAGGACTAAATGTTATCAGGATTTGGGTTTTCATATGAGCAAGGCAATACTCTGCAACTTTGCTGCACACCAAACAAAATAATCTTTGCATAAAGGACTAAGTGTACATTGTCCTGAGGGCAGTCAAAGTAGGATCCAAATAGTTTAAAATCCTGGTCTATCTTTCATAGAAGGACACTGTATGCAGGCAATGGTCAATCTGCATTAAAACTGACCACATTCAATACACTTCCTCAGGGAAAAGGAAGAAAAAAGGGAGGAAGAGCAGGTCTCGCCTCACCACAGAACTTGCATATTATAAAAAGCCTTTTCCAAAGGTCATACAAGGATCTAAGAGTAAGTCTTCATTCGCAGAGATTTAAAATGAAGAATGAAAATCATCATTCTTCAAAGGAGCCTCAGAAAGGGATGCGTCAGCATTCCCAGTACAGCAGCTGCTGAGGCAAGGGGTGCAGAGGCCTTTCTCACCCAACCCATGTGCCAACAGTCCTCATGTGAGGACTGACCAAAGACAAGGCAGCAAAAACACACTTTTTTTCTGTAGTGGATAAAATCTACTTCAAAAACCACCTAATGGCAGGCACAAATTAATCTAAGGGCTTGGCTTTGAAAGCATCAGCACCACTAGTTTGCATAAGGCCTCCTCCTCCTCCTGCTCTCCCTGACATGCATGGCTCCACCAGGTCCCAGGCAAGACTACGCAGTTACCTCCTACGTTTGCTGAGCAGAGGTTGTTCAAGCAGTTCATCTGCAGTAGGTCTCTTCTCCGGATCCTGAAAGAGGTGAGCAACACGTCACTCCCTGGGAAAAGCTCAGCATTTATGATATAATCTTGGGCCAGAAGACCTCATGCATGGTCTTCTTTCCCTGACACCTTTGACAAGGGAAAGGAAAGAATTAAATATTTAGAATGAACAGCAATAAGTGCCAGGAATGAGAAGCATGAACTTCCCAACTACAAAGATATCAGTATTACATTTGTTTCCAAGAAGTTAATTCCCTACAGAAATGCAGTCATGACGGGAAAGCCAGAGCTTTAAGAGACAGTACTGAACTGATGCACCTGCTTTCAAAGCACTGCATGAGAAAGTGACTACTTTGGTCAGCCCACAAAACAAGCATCATGAGAACAAACCCAGCACCCCTCCTAGCAGGACCCACCCTAGATGGGGTGGCTCAGGCAGCACAGTGCAGGTGTCTGAAAATTGAAAAGCATCTCACCAACCTGATCAAGGCAGGAATTGACCATCTGGATCAGCTCCCGAGAGTAGATAGTGGAATCAACCTCCATGGCCCGATTCCCCTGCACAATCTTCACACAAAGGTTCAGGGGGTTCTAGGCACAAAGCAGGTATCGGTTGTAAAAGAACTGCTGTGGACAATGTGTTCAACAGGGAGAGATGCTAGAGGCCATCAACGTTTACTCTTTCCTCCTACGATCAAAGAAAGGCCATATCCTTCTTCCCAGCCTAGGAGACTCTACATAAGCCTATTTTATTTTCTGAAGATGTGGTACTCCTGGTGGCAAAGCCTTGGTGGCAACATTCACCTTTTTGCCAAATTCCCTAGCTGTGGAAGCAGGGTAGGCTCCTCCAATCACAAAACCTCCTCTGCAGCATATTGCCATTGAAGTACGGCACAGCAGCACAATTACTGGGAACCTGGCAGCCCTGACAATAGGAAATATTAAATCTTATGAAATCCAAGGCTGGAAATTTCCCCTACAGAATGCTGCACATAAAACTTTTAACGACCAATACTGAACCAAGACTGCCTGATCCCAAACTGCCTTCTTCTGGACAAAATGATTTTACACTCCTAACAGTGATACAAATTAGCAGAGTCTGCATTTTTGTATCTGATAAACCCAGTGCTGCAGACAGGGTGTTTGTCGGTTGTTGGAGAGATACTGGCAGTGCAGGGCAGGGGAAATCTTGCTTACATTTTCTCTGGCTGTCGTTGGCCACTGTTCTTTCAATCAATACATTTATCAACAATGAAAGAAAAAAAAAATCTGTAACTAAGAAAAGTTATAAGCCAAGTATGGATTCTGGGATGATGAAAACCAGGGTACTCAGTCCATCCTGGTCTGCAAACTTACTGTAGCATCAAAGGTCCTCTTCAGAGTGAGAAGCTCAAAGATGACACAGCCCACAGCCCAGATATCTGATTTGAAGTTGTACTTCACACCCTGGCAGAGTTCTGGGGACATGTAGTACGGCGTTCCCACAAGCTAGGAAAAAAAGAACATTTAACAATCAGAAATAATCCAGCAGCCTTCAGTTCTGGGGCTCTGTATCCATCATGTTCACAGAGGCCCATTACAGTCGGATGCAGCTACAATCCAGCAGTCAAGAGATGTAGACCTTGACACACCATTAACACATGGTAGAGGGAGGAAATAAGCACATTTCTTCCCTTCCTACCCACAGACTTGCACCTGCTTTTCTCAAAAGATCATCAACATTACCTTGCTCAGATTCTGATGTGTTACACAGAGCAGTAGTCAGAAGAATGCAGGAAGGGTTTGACACTCTTTTAACCTTACATTGAGAGTTAATCAGGGGGTCAGTTCCCTAGACATATGGGAACCCTTTTGAGAAGCTGAGGGAAAAGGGATCTAGCAAAGCTTCCAAAAGCAGCCGCCAGCCGTGGCTGTGGAGCCACTCTGTCTGATCACAGGGAGCTGCCAGGACAACGGCCACTCTGTTTCTGAATCAAGAGGGGCTACTTCTGGGTCAGTAACTAGAAAGCTGGCATGAGTCCCACCTGAAAGGCTTTCACTGCAGAAGCGAAGCTTCCTGAAGAATTGTTTAAAACAAAAAATAACCTACCCGTCCAGCACAAAATCCCAAGCCTCACCATTTCAATATGGGAACTCCCTCAGCTCCAACAGAAATAGTGGCATAGCTCAAAGTCACAACAAGGAGAAACAGAACAAACACGATACAAGGTGCAAACACTAAGCTTCCAGATGAATGGCGCTGACTTCTTAGCAAGGAACCAGACAGCAGAATAAAATGGAAAGTACAGAATTTAGGAGACGGGGAAATATTTATAGCTGCCCTCTTTTCAACTCTCTCAGCAACGCTCCAAGGACTACAGAGCTGGCCTCTCATCAGCTCTGCCAGAATAGCAGATACCACATTCAGAACTATCAGTCACTTTCCATTTCCCTTCACACAGCCCGGCAGCCAGAGCAATGGGAGCCCCCATCACAGGGAGGTTTAAAATCTCACCTAGCTGGAGTATCATAAGGGGAACCAAGACAATGCTCTCACACCTTTTTTAAGCAAAGTATAATGTAAACTTTCTAGAAGATAGACACAGATGTATTTTTCTATATCATCACCCTTGACTGGGAGAAAGGCTGGTAAATTCAGCATTAGTAAGCAAGAAGTTAACATTTTACAAAATGATAATTTGACTGATATGATTACAACCTCTGTAATCAAAAAATACTGATAACCACATGTTAGGGACTTATTCCACAGTGACGTCTTTGTGATTGCTGTTGGTCATTAGATCACAAATTGAGCAAATAGGCTGGAGTACAGATGCATATACAGAACTAAAGATCACTGAAAATACTAAATTCAAGATTTTTCACCAGTGAAGAGGAAAAGAAGAGCAAAATTGCAAGTGCAGATGAAGCCAGACAACAGAGACAAAAACAAATCTGGGAATCCATAGCACAGACAGTGCTTTCTCTGAAAGTCAGAAGCCCATGAAGAACACGACCTACCAGAAATGATTTTGCTAGACCCATATTTAGCAAGGACTATATGCAATATCCTTGACTTCCCACTTATTACGGAACTGCACCGTAGCACTCATGTTCTGGAAGGAGGCTGACGAGTGTTTAATTATGCATCCTAGGGGGACACCAATAATTTGAATCAAATCCAATAATAACCCCTGGTAAGGGGAAGGGCAAGCTGGCTGGCATCCTGAGCTATAAAAGCCTCTGGCAAATAAGAGCTCCAGAAAATGCCTCCCTTTCCAAGCCTACTGCTCATAACAGAATTAATAGAGCTGGGAAATGTAGGCCGAGGCATTCAGGTGGCTGCAGTGCCCTGCATCGTAACTCTGCATGTGAAACTGCTTTCTGGAAGGATCTGGAACAAAGCCAATCTTGACAACCTTCTGGCAGAATTAATCTCTTCTGCAAAACTTTGCTCCCCTTCAAGGGCATTACCATAAACCACACATTGTTACCAAAAGGAAAGCGAGTGCCTCTCTTGCTTCTTTGAAATTCAGTTTAGAGCCTGAATACCAAAGTTAAAGGACAGGTATCTACGGCACAATGCAGCGTGAGGCATACACAGGCAAGCCAGCTCAGACCCAGCAAAGGAAAAGATATCCCTGTAAGAAGAGCAGCATGCTCAAATTATTTTGGTTTATTAAGCTGGAGCGAACTACCCCAAAGGGAAAGCTACGTGACAAGACCATAAGCTGCCACTGTCTCTTTGGATGGTATCCTTGGCCTTTATGTGATGTAGATGCACCTTTGGAAGTAACACAATGAGGTACCAGGGAAAGAGCAGCAGTGCTCTCTAACCCACCTGTACCAGCTCTGGTACAATTACATGCCCACAGTGTCATTTCTCATTCATCTACTGCTGCTTTGCAGAGACAGATCTTCAAAAGGTAAACCAGGAGCCAGGATAATTGTAGGCTGCAAAACATCAGCAAGTATGTTCATGCTATTGAGACAGCTTAGATGTCTCAGCTTTCTATGTCAGAGGCATAGAAAAAATAAAGAAAAAAAAGCAACAAAAACAAGCATTTCTGGTCGTATGTAGAGGTAAAAGAAAATCGAATCTGTTCTGCACATAAGGCAGATACTTACTGTCTCAGCCATAGAGTACTCAGAGTTCAGCTTCTTTGCCAACCCATAGTCTCCTAATTTTATCAGGTTTGCCTTGGTTAGAAAGATATTTAATGTCTTTATATCTCTGAAAGGAGAAAGAAATACAGACATTCAGATATATTCCCAGATTTCAGTTTTTCACATATTACCATTCTTTCTTCCCCTCCACGAAGTAACTTCTGCTCTATGGCACTTTTTCATACATGCAACTTGCCAAAAGCAGCTTGATCCAAAGTACTGTGGCAGTAACTGCTGCTATGTATGTTTTATCATGTCCCCACACAAACACGAGACAGTCCAAAGAGCTGAGCCTCCACACAGCTATGTGAAGACCAAGAACAGAGATTGCTTTCCCACTCTCAAATCTTTTTCACATGAAAGCCAGGGGACAAGTCTTATTTTTCCTGTTTTTATAAATGGACCAAAGCGAGATGTTTCTGAGCTAACCAAAGACATAAGTATATGCATGAATGTGTATGCAGGCATATATCTAAATGCACAAACACATACAGAGGGGTAAAACAGATGCCATTCTAGAAGTAAAGCATAACATCTTTCCATCTTACGCCTCAGGCAAAAGTCTTTATAACGTGATATACTGTACTCAGAAGATAAAAAGACGGATAGTCACTAAAATGTTGAATTCCATAAGTTATAAAAAACATTTTGGCCCAGGCAAAATAATTTATATTTAAAGTTGCATAGATCGAAACAAGAGGCTGTAAATACAGTGAGGAAGTCCCTGCAGAATATGCTTCACGTGGCCAACACTTCATAACACCCCCTTTTCCTAACGTACCATCAACAACTTCCCAGTGCAGATCAGGACACCACCAAGTAAAGCAGCACTTTGCATTCATCCACTTGGGGCATCGCAAAGTCCTGGGTCACTCTGACAATGTCTGCAGCAGAAGGAAATCACTGCAAACATTTAAATAACTGTTCAATTTGTTATTATGGAAATATTTGGGGCCACAGATATTCGTAGACTGTGAACCTTTCTGTCAGGATGGGTAAAAGCAGGAAGGCCAGAGGTGCCTGTCAGAGGTGGTAAGCAGGAGATCATTGCGAAGCAGGACAGACATGACATCTGCTTGAAGTCAAAAACATACACACTGCTGTGCTGAGCGTTAGGCACCAACCCTTCATTAGTAAGCTCTACCAAAGATCAGAACGGCAGCAATCAGGATGCTGTCCCACAGAAAACGTCCTCCTACAGCCTCATTAGTTACAGAAAGATGCGGCCCACTATGTCATCCACCCACAGCTCTCTGCTGTGGTGCTCCCCGAACACCACAGCCTCCTTACTCTGCCCATGCAGCACTGGGCACTCCTGAAGCACACACGTAAGCAATGGAATTTACCTCTCCCAAATAGAAAAGGGCAGCAGAAAAAGGCAACTAGCTACTTATTAAACACTCTGTCAATGTCAAAATTATCATGACCAGCTAACAATCTATATTATTTCCTCAAATGACAGGCCAAATAAATGGGATTATGCCAAATGCAGGACAAATATGCACCTGGCTGGATCTTACAACAATGCACCAGTGCCAACTCTTTATCAAAATCTTTATCACTGTCAGCCTTCAGGAGTTACACAAGGACATACATGTGATATGCAGCTATTACTTGTGAAGCAGGAGGGAAGTCACCAGAGACTGCTCCTTCCTACCCAATTTAGCAAGCATCATTTATGTGCTATGGCAATAAACAGAAAATTTGCTCCCTTCCCACATGGATTAACTCTTTATTCACAGAGCTGCAGCACCACACAGAGGGGCTCCATTTTCATATGAAAAGTTTCTTGCATAACAAGACATTTTCTCTTTATTGAAAAAATGTGATATAAGTGATATTTAATGTCTGAGCAATCCAGCTACATTTTGAACAGGGAAGTTCAGTGCTGGCTTTAAGCATGGAAGCAAAAGCTACTCAGAGGAGTTCTGTACTCACACCTGCAAAGCACCATTTCATTTCAATTCTACTGCATGCCACCCTTACCTGTGCAGAATTCCTGCTCGATGAATGCAGCTCACAGCTGACACAATTTGAAAGAGATACCAAATCACCATCTGCAAAGGCAGGAATAAAGCCTTATGTGAGAATCAGAGAAAAGAGGTGCACCTGATATACAGAGGCACAGCAAGGCAACCTAGCTGTACTATTTAGAGGGTCTTTTGGGAAGAACGCAAATTTGTCATTTCCTTGGAAATTTCTTGTTTCGAAAAATCTCTGAGAAGTTTGTTTTTATTTTCATTTTTTTTTTTTTTTAACAACTAGAAGGTTGTTTGTTCTAGCACCTTTTATAGTATTGTCCTGATAAGTGCCACTGAAGTCAAAAGTCATTAAGTGAAAAGAAATGGGAATAGTCAAACTAACGACCATCTGTGAAAGAACTGCTGTTGGGCTCTCTAGAATGAGAAGTGGGCCATTTAATACGCACTATGAGCCAGAAGGCTTTAAAAAATGTTTTATAAGGAAAATAGTGTAATTATCACAGCAAGAAGAGGAAGAACAGGATGGGAAATAAATGCAAAAAAAAAGAATAGGAAAAAAAGTCCACGATGATAAAATTTCAAAGTAACTACTAAACGAGGCTTAGTCTGAAAAGAACCCATGAAATGGCTAAAGAATGAGAAAAA
>JAVCKT010011565.1:5992-18585 GCA_032273925.1 Rhynchotus rufescens
TGCGCTAATTGCCAGCGGTGGATGCTTTTTTTTCGTCTGTTAAAACAATGTTCAGTTGGGTAAGGTGGTTCTATGTCATCTTGCATCTATTAGCTTGTTGCAAATTATATGCTTTTAAATTTCACTGAAACTTAGCTATGTGTGAAAGCTGAATACAAAAAGAAAGGCCAGTTGTCTTATTAAATTTACCCTACTGTTGCTGCCTTTTATGTACCTCACAAATAATTTCCAGCGACAGACTGGGCTTGTTCTGGGTGGAAGGAAAATAATGGCATTTGTATGACTTACTGTTCATGTAATGGACCCTTCTCCACTGTCCTACAATTTGTAATCCCTATTTAATTTATTAGTAGTAAGATGGCTTGTCTGTCTTCTCCTCTAGGCTTTTGTGAAGATGGTTGGGAACTGTGTGGCCGAGATGGAAGAACGGGTCACCAAGGCAGAAACAGACCTTGGCACTTTTCCAAGCACCTTCAAGAAAATCTTGCACACAATCAGCCTGCCAGCCTTCCTCAATGTAAGTGTGCTCTTGTGGGCAGCGTCATGGCTCTCTTGAGCAGTGTCCATGATCACAATAATAGTAATGTGTGTTGCATAGATCTGAATTTAAAACTTAGCTGCTGCATTAGGCTTTTGCAAAATTCTTGGACTTATTCTAAAAAGGAAAAAAAAGCAGGGAGTATTTCAGTGTTGTTCCCAAGTAAGCCTGAATATATGAATGAGAGAACATAAAAGGCCCAAAGCAAATAAATAATGAACAAAACTTGAATAAAATTTTCCTGATGTCTTACTATATAAAGTGACTATGAAGAGCCTCTGCAGACACAATTTTCAAAAGATTATACTGTACTAATATAACCACTGCTCAAATGTTATGAAGGAGAAGAAGCATGAGCTGTGTGGCACATTTTTAAGATAATAATGCATCATTTATACTTAACCCAGAGATTAGTAATCATTTAGCACCCTTATTGTTGTGGGGCTGGTTTGTGCGTGTGTTTGTTGGTTTGGTTTGGGTTTGGTTTTGAAAAGGGCAGTGTTTTTTCTCTGCCTTTTTTCATTGCCTGTGGACTGTTTCTCTATAGCAGCCTTGAAGGGCTGAGTGCAGGGTATTCCAAGAAAACACTATAGTTACACTTAAAAGCTGCCACTGAGTCCCAGTTTGAAAATAGCCTATTCCTCGGTCATAGTGTAAACACCTGGTGTTTCTTGTCATTAGCTGCCTCTGAGCCATAGGTAATACAACTTCTTACATCTCGTCAGCCACCAGATTGCTTATTTTTCCTTTTCCTGGACTCCTGCTGTGTTAGCCCAGAATTCATAGTATTGCTGACAGTGCTAAAGGTGGAGCAGGTTTGTGGAGGGGAAGAGATGAAAACAACTTTTTAACAGTTCAGGTGTATGTGTTCTTAAATACTGGAAGCAGTAGAGAAAAACAGGTAGCAAAGGATTATAGGTCTTGTCCTAGTGAGACACAGCTGAGCAAACCTGTTCCTCACTGCTGCTGTTGGTAGAGGCTGAAAGTTAGCTAATCTCCCATTGCCTCATTTCTTTTGTGTTTAAGCTTGGGGTGATATAAGAGTATTTTTCCTACTGAAGAGAAAAAAATAATTAAAAAGGTGATTGTGATATAGCCTTGAAAAATCTCCAGTTGTATTTTCCTTTTTGTTACTAAAAGTAGTTGTACTAATGACTTCAAATTAAAGGAGGGGGAAAAAAAAGGGCAAGGCATTCTAGAAAAGTGGGAAACACTTTGTTTAGTGGGAACATTTTGTTTGGGTTATCAGCTTTTCCACAGTCAGTAAAGTAGGAAGTCTTTGAAAGTGCCAGCAAGCTGGAGCTGCCACATCCCTATCCAACAGTTTCTTGGTCTGAGTGTGACTAATGCTCAGCACGTAGGACTATCGACTGCCTATGTTAAAGGCAGTTTGCTGTTCCACAGTGCATCTGAACGTGCTCAAGAAGATATCTGTGTTCAGGAGCAAACACAGGCAGTGGGTAAGCAGAAAGCTTCCTGCTCCTCCTCTGAATCAATGCATTCGTGAAGATTTCTCACCCTAATTAGCTCAGCTAACACATCAGTCCTTTTGAAAGGGCTGTTTTGATCTCCTACAACATCCCCATTTTAGTCAAGTTCTCTTGCTGTCTTCCCAGTGAACTGCCTGCTCCTTCACATACAGGGTATGTTTTGTGTAACTTAAAGTGAGATTGCAAATGCACAGTTTCAGATCTTGCCCCAAATTCTGCTTTTGTACTCAGCAAGCAGTGAGATGCTGAGCCCTGTAAGATTCCTCATGCTGGGAGGTGTCCTGGGACAGCTCTGAGCACTGTGCTAGCTATGAAGTGCCTCCAGAGAGTGAGAGCCAAGTTCTCTTTTTGAAACTATTTCCTCTCCTGTGATGCTGTGTGAGAAAAGGAAAATGTCTCCCCACGCTGCATGGCGGTGCCTGAAGAGGTGCAACATTCGCCTGCAGGCAGGAAGGGGTTAATTTTGAAGACTTGGTACATTTGTCAAAAATTCCAATGGAGAAAATACAACTAAAACCTACTGTTTTTTTTAAAAAAAAAAAAAGACTTAATCTTTTTTTGCACTTCAAATTTCATTACAATTTGAATGGCCAAATAAATTCAGAGGAAGGTGGGAATGAGGGGAAGTCAAGGTTAAACACAATTTAAATGCCCTAAATCCAACAATCTGAAAAAGTCAAACTTATATAAATATTAAAAAGTTTATATAGAATATAAATATTCAACTTAGCTACTAGAAAAAAACATAGCTGTTTCTTAAGTCCAAATAGTTCTAAGAGTCATCCAGGTAGTTCAGTTTTTCTTCAGTTTGGGGGAAGCCTGCTCCATTTCAACTGCAAAGGACAAATACTTGAAGAACTCTACAAAGTGGTATACTAAAGAAATATTATATTTCAAGAGCCTCCCCAAAAATATTTGAATTGCTTAAATCTTGATTGTAAGGCCTCTGTTTAGACTCTGTATTGACACAGCCTGTGGGTTGCAGTGCAGCAGTGCTCACATGCAGAAAGGCTGACACAGTAGTCAAAAATGGTTCTTGCTCTTGCCTTTTTACATCAGTCATCTAGTGCAGCAGAGTGACCTACAGTTCATATTTTCCAGCTTATTTTTTTTCTAATTTCCTGCTGTGCTATTTGTAATTCTATGGTGCACTGTGCATAGTCTAATATACACTTTATGAAGCAGCTGAGCAGGAGAAACAGCCTTCTAGAACCAAAGATTTTTTTGCAGGTTTGTGTTCTACAAAAGACTCTGCTAATTAAGTAACTCAGAGTAGAAGTCGTGATCAGACCAAAGGAAGCAGCTGAGGAATTTGAAGGCTGGAGTTAGAAAGGCAAAATTACCTGACTTTGAAAGTGCGAAGGCCACAGCGACCAGAGAGCTGGAGCTGATGACCAGTTTGGCTCTTGCAGAGCTCCAGGATAGTTGTTTATACTAAGACTGAGCTTGACTGGGGGATGGGATGGCCAAAGTCAGCAACTGTTTTTCCCTTCACTTTCATTGAGAATATACCAGCTTCATCCAAGTTGTGATTAAAGAGTCATCTCGCTCTGGAAGCCCACAGAGCTGCTGTGGTTTTGCATTTTAGCTGTGCAAGCTTGGCAGTGGAACTTGCTTTTTAAGGCGACAATAAATAAACTTGATCTACTTTGCAGAAATCGGCTTCACGACAGCAACAGCCCCTCTATGAGCCTCCAACCCTCTTCAAGACTGAAGACTATTTTCCATGTGTGAAGGAAGGACCTTATTCATGATCTTTGCTTTGGGGTTGACGTGAATCAGCTGGGAAAGAGAGCCAAGTGAACAAAAGCAGCGCCAACCAACCTCGGCAGGGCCGCGTTCCTGAGCGCTGCTGCGGTCAGATCATCATCGTCTTCCTCCAGGCAGTGGGCACGTTGTGCATCTCCTTCGTGCACGTTGTGCATCTCCTTCGTGCACGTTGTTTCATGTCTTCCTAAGCCACAGTGCTGCTTTGCAGACTGGATAGGGCAAAGAATTTAAGAAGGCTTCTGTGTTAGGGGTTTTCTTCATCTATAGAGACATAATAGGAACCCATTTTCTATATATAAAATCTTTTTAACACTCTAGATTGTGTGCTGCTGCAAGTGTCAATAGCTGTGGTGAAAGGCTGGCAGGCTGTGTGTCTTTTCTTTTTAAATGCATCCAGGGGAGTAAGATGAAGGGAAAAGCTCTATGTGAAATCCCTGCCCTGCCGCTCTGGGAGGAGAAGAGAGGCTGCGAGGGGGGAGCAAGCCAGGCCCAGGGGCTGCCAGGGGAACGAGCTCAACTGCAAAGGTCACTCATGTGAAATTTTAAAAACTGCCCCTTGTAAATATATGACAAAACTCTATCTCTGCGATTCCCAAAGCTCTTTTAAGTTAACAGATTTAATTAAAGTTAAGAACAGGCAGGGCTGCAGTGACTGTAGATGTGGTGACCCCAGGAAGAGCTTTCTTCTGGGCTGCTGTGTGACCCCCAACACGGCTTCGTCCGTAATCTGCCTGCTGTCTTGAATTATGGGTGATGCCTGGTTACTGCTGCTCATCACTGCAGGGTAATTCAAAGGCTGAAGACATTGGGATACTGAAGTAGATGAGCCCTTTTCTGCCTTAGTCAGTAGGGCAGGAGCTCAGCTAAAGAAAGGAAGGCATCTTCGCTTGAGGTTGGTTGGTGCTGCAAGCTGGGTGTGACATCTCCCTCCTGCCGCCAAGAAGTGACACTCGTGAAGGTGGGTATTAGTCACATAAGACCTGGTGCTCTCCTCCTTCAGCCTAGCCCAGGTTCCAGCCCTGCTGCGCCGCTCCTGCCTGTGGCTCTTTGATAGTTGTGTTCAGAAATGCAACTTGTTCCCGTGGCCACGGGCACGCTGGGTCCCGGGGCAGGAGCTCAGCCACGTTCTGGGCAGCAGCTCTCCTGGTTCCCGTGGCCTGGAGGCCTCAGATTCTGCACCTCCTCCTCCAGGCAAGAGTTCAGCTCCTGGAGACAGGGGAGCAGAAAGTAACAAACCACGTATTTTTATTTAGCAGTATGAATAAAAACATCCTTGAAAGCTTTATCTTCTTGCCAGGACTTTTCATCAAAATGAAGCATTTCCGGCACAACTTACTTTTCATGCCCTGGGCCGATTTTCCCTGCGGTTTGCAAACTCCTCCAGCTGAAGCTTCTTGTGCAGCTCTTCAAGGTTTCTGCGAGTACTTTGGAAGACAGAACAGAAGTCCATCTCTCATTCCACTTGCAGGCAGCAACTTCACAACAATCCAATGCTACAATAGCAAAAGGTTTCCCAAAGAAAAATGCCTGTTTCTCAATAAGATGCATGTGTCCTCTCCAGAGCATGAAAATCCAACCAGGGAAGGCACAAAGTTTGATCAATATCCAGCAAGCAAACAGGTAAGTTAGCACTGGTCCTGCTCTCTGGTCTCTTCACCTGCTCCAAAGACATTGGTACAAATCCCAGCACCAACCTTTTAAGGCATTTCCATGAGCAACTGACCTCACTCCCGGCTGTAGGTGCAGCTTAGGGTGATACAGACACTCCCATTTCAAGAAAATGATTTTTGCTGTATTCCAGCAGAATTAATTCAAGTTGAAGGTGTAAGGTTTTGGGGGGAAGAGTTTAGGGAGTTGCTCTTTCAATCCTACCTGTCCAAACTAACACATTCTTCAGAATTAAAGGTGCAAGTTGAGAACAGCTTTGTTAAAATTGCTAGTGTAGACTTTCCATAATATATGTGAAATCGTGAGGTTAGTTTTGCAGAGTTGCTCGCAGTCGTGCATCTGAGGGCCTCGGGCCGGGCTCTAGGATGTGAAGAGCTCTCAGCAGAATGGGGTGCGAGGACCCGGCCAGCAGGAGGATGCTCTCAGCTCCTGTGCACCACCGACATGAGAGCCTCTCCAGTCCAGGGCAGCAGGCTATTCCAAGACACTGGGAAGCTGTCAGGCATTTTCCTGCTTAAACATTCCAGTAACTCTCTCTACTGCCACTGAGGTGACAGGAGCTCTTGCCCCTGCAGAACTGTTGCCAGCCCCTAACTCCCGGCACATGCACAGAGGCCTCCATGACACTGAGCTCTTGCTCAGCTGCCTCAAGCCATGACCACGTTAGGCAAAACTCTCTTGCAGGAAGATGCCCCCACACAGCAGGAGCGAGGCCGGATGCCCAGGAGGCCACTCGCTTGCTGGGGGCTCTCACGCAGGCTGCAGCTTCTCTGCAGGGGGATCGTGGCAGTGAGTGGCCGCCCACGCCGGCTTTCCCTCCCTGTGCAGAGCGGCGCCCGGGCCCCAGCACCGGCCGTTCTGGCAGGCCTGGCAAGGCAGCCCTCGCTTCGCGGCAGCGCCGACGGTTGCGCTCAGCTCCTGTCCCTCTCGCTGGCCTGCTGTGCCGCGTCTCCGATGCGGCCCCTGCACACCGGGGGCTGCAGCGTGTAACACCAGGCCTCGGCATACGGTCGGACACAGCCCTGGTCGCCACCCCAGCCGCTGCTGCTGGATGACTGGCACACAGCGCCATGCTGGGGACACGGCTGCAGGGCGATTCCCGCAGCTGCCCTTGGTGGAAGCGTACACACAACCCAAAAGCCAGGGCCTAGGAGAGCAGGCAGCAGCCCCATCCTAGTGCCCAGAGCCACCTCACCTACCACCTTGCAAAAGCTTCAAACACTTCATGTCCTTCTCAAAAATTGGCACTTTTGCCAGAACTGCACTTGCCCCCTCAGCATCACTGCACGTGAGGTTTCTTCTTCCTTGTGCTCCTGCTCCGGGTGCTCTCTGGTCAGTGCTTACCTTAGTGCCAACCTGACCACTTATGCCAACTAGCAACAGTAGCGTGGGCCAGTCTGCAGTGCCTCCATACTAACTCACCTCTTGGCTTTCTTCCATCGGGTTAGGACACGGGAAATGAAGCGTTCTGCCCGAGGTCACGGCCCTCCTGGGCACGGACCCCGCTGCGCTGCCACCTCCCACAGGGAGGGCGGGGGAGGCCGAGGCAGCCACCGCATCCTCGGGATACAGCGGCCTCTCCTCCCGTGCCAAGGCCAGGCCTGGCCCCACTGGCACTGAAGCCACCAGCACCTGCGTGCACTTCTCACCTCCTCATTCCTCCTGACAGGAACGTAAAGCGCCTCATCCCAAACGGTCTCACACACAGCGGGCTGGCAGCACCGCTCCGAAACCCTCCTCTCTCTCACCCGCCTCCTGGTTGGGAGAAATGCTGTTTTTCCCCGTGTAACATACCAAGTAGCCAAATTAAACTGGTGTTTCCAGAAGACACTACCACCCTGTCATTCCAGGAGGAGTTAGTTAAATACCTCAGTGCTCCTCAAGATGCCACTAGGGAGAAGACCACCCTAACACAGTATCCAGCTAGGCAGAAGTTACGCAGTTCACATGGAATTTGAAGATAGGCATCCAGACACATTCCCGAGAGCTGCAGAATCCCATTTTTCTCCCTGACGTGGGACAGTAGAGCACGCGCCTTGCAGACCCTTCTGTCGTGGCGTCCTAAATGTACGAAGTTGAAAGCCAAGCACTTTGGCTCCATCCATCACCTACGGATGCGCACGTCTTCGGCCTCGCTGCAGAAAGGACAGAGGTGACAGCAGCAACGCTTCTGTCACCAGCACCTAGGAACACGACACAAGGCTGCCTCCTGCTGCAGGCTGTGGCACCCTCTGCCACCTCCTTCCTCAGGCCCTTGTCCTCCTCCTGCACACAGGGCAAGAAGCATAAGCCCTCTGACCTTTGAAAGACACTTGCACATTTTTGGAGAGGGTTTAGGCCTTTTTTTTTCTTGTTACCATATTGCTTTTTCCCTAGCGTGCATCCAAACGTTGCTACTTCAAGAGTTTTCCCCCAGAAGAATGTAGTTAAGTATTGACAGTTGAACATTTGTAAATGGCAGAGTTGAGTACAGCAGAGTAACAGGTTTACAGGTCATCTGTTAGAGCTCCACATCTGAAGTTATGTTAAAGAAGAGGTGCTTAAATAACCCTCTAAATTTGCTCAGCTTTTAAAACAATGAAGCAAACATGTTTGAGGCTACAAAGTACTCAATATTTGACACAAAAACTAGTGAAAGCAAAGAACATTTTTTGTCCACCTCCAAAAATATAAAGTCAGTTTCCCAGAACAGCATTAACTTACACCCCAGCACATGAACACATACAGAAGAGACATGACCAAGTAACATCACAGTAGTAATTTTTCCTATTACCATTGAAATACTCCACTTTCACACACTTTTCCTGCTGCAAAACCCCACAGCAGCGCATTTCCCAGGCACTGCCCCAGCCGAGTAACCTGCAGCAGCAGAAGCCCTACAGGGGTTTCTTAACGCCCGTAAGGACCATGACTTGTTGCTGCTCCATAAGGGAGCGGAGGCGGCTGCTCCAGGGCTGCCCACAGGAAGGTGGCTCCCAGGCACCTTCCCATCTGCCCCAGCAGGAGATCCTGGGGCTTGGGATGTCTCCTCACAGGAGCAGCCAGAGGCAGGGCCAGCCCCACCTTCCCAGACCAAGCCTTTCTAACCCCAGGGTTTCACACGTCGCCCACAGGAAAAGCCCGCTTAAGTAAAGCCCCCAGTTCAACTTGACTTTTTACAGTAGCTTTGGCTCTTCTGAATCCATAACCACACCACGCCCCAGGTGTCTGGATTCCTCAATCTTTTTTTTTTTTCTTTTTTCTTTCCACATTTCAAAATCCACTTTTTATTTTTCCTCTCTCTGTTTTGACACCTCTCATTTAACGAACACTGGAGTAATCAGCAAATCAACAAGAAGAATTAAGGGCATCAATTTATATTTTAAAAAATGCAGATACCAGCATTTGTGGTAATACTAGAGATGACGGCAGAGTACTGCTTCACACATTCATTTTTCAAGACCTACCTAGAGCACCTGCATCTGCACTTTCGGTCTTATTTTCCTCTTTGTGTCCTTTAACAGGCTTGCTGAAAACAAAACAAACTTTCCTGTCCTGTTCGTGGAGTATTCAAGGAGAGGGGAAAGGAGGGCAACATCTGTGCCCACACCAAGTTCAGAAACCTGGATCACTCCAAACAGCGCCGTCCAAGCACAGGGATAAAGCGGCTCCAGGGAAGGGCCAGGAGCGAAGCTGAGCGCAGCAAATGGCCTCACTCAGAGTTCTCTGGATAGGCGCCCAAAAGCAAAGCACAGTTTCAATTCAGAAAAAAGAAAGAATGAATGAATGAATGAGCTGCTGTGAGGCCATGAGAATCCACCACTTGTTCTGTCACTTTTGGGAAGGGAGAGAAGGAGCCCATAAAGATGTTCATGTTTGCTCAACGCTGGTAATAAATAACTTTTAATTAAATAACTTTAGCAGGTTCTCTCAGCTGAGGCCACTGGGCATTACATACACATCAAAACTCCCTGAAGTGATCAATAGGAAAATATCAAGGTTGTATCCAAAATAAATATTTGAATAGCTTATAGAACCACAGAGGACCAGGCAGCAAAGTCTGTTACAACCATCATGTTCTTTCAGAAACGGCACAAGAAAAGAAGAATCTTCATCTGCTTTAAAAACTCTCTATTGCATAGGCCAAAAGTACATTTACCACTTAAAGAGAGGGGAAAAATTATCCCCTTAAACTTACTACCCTTAATAAAAACTTATTACCTTTAGAGGGAGGGGATGCATTACCCCGTCCTTGTAAGGCTGGCACAAGTGAACAGATAGAACAGCCTCCTTTTCTCTTTCTAGAGGAGATGGTTATGGGAAGCAAGAGGAGGAGCACAAACAAATACGTATTAGAGGTTGCTTACTACAAGCGTTGCCCATCTATTAGTGAAGTTGGGAGGCAATATTTACAAACCAACTGACACAAGGCACAATCAGAAGAAAACAAACAGAACTGACCAAGTGATGGGGGCCACCAGTAAACCTCAAATTAACTTTTTGACCAACTGGTTGTAAGCAGCCGTTTGGGATGCAGCCCAGGACAGGGATGCACTGACAAGATGACCTGCTTGGGCTCTATTCCCTTTTATTCCTTCAGGTTTTATTCCTTCTCATGCTTTCTGTAAGGGCATATGGGAGCTCTGCCTGCTGCACACGGCTGGCCGCGGAACCAGCAGCACAAAGTGCCGGTTCGCGCCGCGCCGAGGGCTCCAGCTGGGTCCCTGCAGGCAGACACGGAGCCGCAGCTGCTCCACCACCGGCAGCTCCCAACGGCAGCAGCTCCGGCAGCTCCGCCACCGCTTCCCGGGCTCCCCATCTCTGTGAGGCTCCGCTTCCCGACAGGAGAACCGCAGCACTGCCCTGAACAACAGGCCCCTGAATAACCAGCCTGCAACGCCACCAAAAGCAGCCAACTGTCCCTTCAGCTGCTGTTTAACCGAGAATAAACACAGCCAGCGCTTCCTTCAGCGAGGCCAGGTTAACACATAATAACCAGCTACATCCCCCGACTCCAGCTGTGCTCAAGAGCCCTTCTCTCACCCTCCACGCTAGGGCTGGGTGGGTATCACAAGTCATCAGGTTTAACTGGCAAAGGTGCTAGGATTGGGGCAGGAAGAAAAAGAGAGACCTTCAAGTATTTTACTGCTACCAGCACATCTAGAGTTCGGGTAGGGAGGTGGGAGGAAGGGAGATACAGGAACAAGAGAGAAAGTGAATGGTGTAATAAAGGCTTCCAGTCACTTTCCTCCCTAGACACAAAGAAAACAGGGAGTTAAAAACCACAAATATTCAAAAAGATGTTTTTCCATCTAGTTTTACCTCAGTGTTTTAACCAACATTATACATTTTATTATTAAAAAAAATGTTGACATTGCAAAAAAAATTTTTCTTTCTTTTTTTTTTTTTTTACTTTTTTTTTTTTTTTTTTTTTTAAAAAAAAAAAATTTTTAAATGGGGGTATAAAAATTCTAATGGGAGGCTGAAAGGGAAGGGGAAAAAAAAAGCACCAACACAGAACACAAAATAAAATAAAAAAATTCTACTCCAGAAAATATAAAAAGCTAAAATAAATTCCAGAAGTGTAAATCTGAAGGTTTCAGCTTTTGCCAATACACAACAACGTGTGCCTTTCACAAGAACAGTCACAACTGCTGGAGACCCTTACGCTCCTGCAACCCTTCAGCAGGCCAGTCTGCAAGTTAACACAAAGAACTCGAGGAGGATGGATGGCCCAACGGGAAGCAGGCAGGCACGGATCGGCCTTGAGCTGCTTCCCACCCCCTCACACATCTAGCGGCTCATCCTTGATACTCAAACTGTGCTTAACATTTTTTAGTTCAGAAACACTGAACCCGAGCAGCACGGAGGGTCTGTGGCTTCTTATGGCCCTCAAGCACATGCTCCTCCTTCTCCCAAAGAAGGTGGCCACGTCCACCTTGGAGGCGC
This sequence comes from Rhynchotus rufescens, assembly GCA_032273925.1. Taxonomy (NCBI): domain Eukaryota; kingdom Metazoa; phylum Chordata; class Aves; order Tinamiformes; family Tinamidae; genus Rhynchotus; species Rhynchotus rufescens. The sequence continues at coordinate 17,387 of JAVCKT010011565.1, forward strand.
AGAGCAGCGAGGAGAGCAACTCCACCTCTTTCTTGGCAGGGTAGGGCCTCCTGTGGAAGTAATCCGTGAGGAGCCGCCTCTGCGCCTCGTGCGAGCCGTGCTCGTACTGCTGGGGGTCGAGGGCGAGTGCGCGGAGCTCCTCGCTGGAATAGAGCCTCCTCGGCTCGGTCCGAGCGTGGCCCTTGTGCCGCTTCAAAGGCGCCACCCCCGAGCTCCCCTCCAGGTCTGAGGAGAGGCCAGAACTTAGCGCGTGCGGCTGCTGCTCCCTGCCCCTCTGGTCGTCGGCCAAGCAGCAGCTTTCGGGCTGCTTCCTCTTGAGCGCGGCGGCCTCGTGCTTGTCGCCGTTGAGGAAGAGCAGCTCCTTCTTCTCGTTGCGCTCCAGCTGCAGCTTCATGCTGGAGTTGCTGTCCTTGGGGGCGCTCCTGCAGCGCAGCAAGTGCACGGCGATGGCCGTGAGCGTCATGTTCCCCGTGTACACGCCGCAGCAGTGGATGCACTTGAACGCGGGCGACTTCAGGATGGTGTGGACAGTGGGCATGACGTGATGCCTCTCCTTCAAGTGCATCTCGTAGGCCTCTTTGCCGAATTTGCCGAAGCAGAAGGGACATGTTAATGCTCTGCTGCGCCTCGTTTTGACTTCCACCGTCTGAGGCGTCACTTTGATGTAGACGGGGACAAGCGTCCTCGAATTCACTCCCGCCAGCACCGCCAGGTGCACTTCGTTCTCCCCGACGTCTTCTTTTGGTAGCACCGTGCTGAAATCGAAGTGTGGAAACACGAGGTCGCCCTGGGCGTCGTTGTCCAGCTGAAACCCTCTGTTGCTGTAATCCGCGTGTACTCTCTTCTTCCCGTTGTGGGTAGCCTTATTGTGCTCCACAAGGCTTTTTAAGTCATGGAAAGTCAGTGTGCAAAACAAGCAAGCTAAACCATGCATCAGGAGGTGTTTCATGAGCTCCTCCTCACACAGGAAGCACTTACATGAGAAGCAGCGCACGGTCTTTTCCGTCATCCACCGCAGAAACGGGGCGCACGCCGCGAGCTTGTCCGGCTCCAGGTTCTCCTCGACCTTGATCTCGCCGTGTTTGTGAGCCACCTCCATGTGCACCCGGTAGACGTTGGACGGGAAGAGCTCGTTGCACACGGGGCACGTCTTCCACTGCTTGGCCTGCTTGACGGCGGGGCCGCCGTCGGGCGGCGGG
>JAVCKT010011569.1:1590-11629 GCA_032273925.1 Rhynchotus rufescens
TGTAGAGTAAAAACAACAGTAGTTCTGCATTAGTTTTTGACATGAGTCAAGTTTATTTGCTGCTTGTATTAATATATGCAAGATATTCCAGCAATTTTTAAGCATTTATGCTTTTATTAAAACTGGATTTGTCAGGTCATTAAAAAAAATCACTATCCCACAATATACCTATGGATAACTAAGGTAGTTAGCTTGTGAGGGTACAAGTAGATGAAGACCAAACTGCTCTGAAGTGCTCGCATGTCATTACCTTTCTACCAGCTGAAGGATTCTTTTTTCAAAGATACTGATGAGGAGTTCATCAAATGTGTGTCATATAGCACATACACCTCTAGGTTTATTATGAATTTATAAAAATGAGTAGAAAAAGCAAAAATTATTACAACAAAAAACAATTATCCAAAGTCTCACAGGGACCTGTTGAAGGAATCCTGCTGCTTAACAGGATTGTGATTAGCCTCCAGCTGGGCTATCCAGTAAGGAGACTAAACTTTGCTGATATAACGTTATTCAGGGTAAACAAAACTAAAGGAGAAGATGAACAGTTGAAGATGACATTAGTGAATTAAGAATTAAGCAAAACTGATGCAGATAGACTTTGTGCATTAATACTTGAGCTTCAGAAAAACAATTCTATAAATAGTAAAGGACTCAGAATTATTTCTAAAGAAAAAAAGAAATCCTAGAATCATCAAATATCCAAATCTGGAAATATAACTCAATGTTTAGCAGAAGACAATAGGCAAACACCACTAGGAAACCAAGACAAATAATACAGAACAATTAATAGCATTATAGCATCGTCAAAACGTTTTCTTTCACACTGTGACTGCTCTAAGTAGAGAGGCATCCAAAAAGACAGCTGACGGGGGACAAGATGATAAGAGATACAAAATACAGGGAGAGATTAACTTGACTAGGAATGACTAGTATTTTTAGATTATCCACATGGATAGTGACCCCAAGCTCTTAGTCAGAGCCTGTAAAGCTTTGTTGGGAGGAGCACCACAATGAACTTACTCTTCTCTTTTACTCTCTCCCTGCAACATCAGGAATTGGTCACTGCTGAATTTGAGCCTGTTCTACGACACGGACTTCTGTACTGAACTAGTATCATCCCTCTCTAAACACAGCCCTACTCCATTATGCTTTAATTCCTGTGACTCTGAAAAGCATATAGACACAACTAGGTTACCCTCAGAGATACCATCTAGCACTAATTAGATTCTGGTCCTCAGTTTACTAAGTCATTGAATGGTAAGGCACAATGGTATATTAACTTGACATAATAAGAGTCAAAAGGGCAATATTTTGTGACTTTTAAAAAGCAGAGACCTAAACAGTCCCAATTATTCTCTTATTTAATATTTTCAGAATCCTAGCAGACCATTTTTCAGTTGCAGCCATTCAAGTGTGTGGAAGAAAACAACCAGATCCAGATGTGCTACGTAACGATTGAGACTCAAATACCACACGACAATGAAACCATAGATCTTTGTTTGGGCACCCCTAAGATAAAAGCTTAGACATACAAATTCTAACAAAATGGAAGGTTAAAAAAGACTGGTTTGAGTACACACTAGATGTCAATTAACGGGCAAACAAATAGACATACTCCTAAATTTTACTGCAAGAAAGAGAGAATCTTTGTATGGTCTAGAAGAGCTCTGGAGTTTTAAATCAAATCTCCTCATTTTTCACTTAATACTTAATTCTTAACTTAATTCTTAACTTTCACTTAATAGTTAGACAGATGCATCTAATTTACTTATCCATCTTGTGACTTTGTAAATGGTTTCTAAGGGTCTTCCACAAGCATGAGTAAATTTCAGATGGGGTGGCCTGAAAGAAACTTACATGGCTATGAAAGATTATTTTCTTTAATCCAGATATATACAGTAAAATTATATACAATTCATGAGATTGTAATATTTTGATGAACAATTATAATTTTTGTTCCGAAAACACTAGCGATTACTATAAAATAGGCAGTGCCTGTTTGAGATTGAGAGAGCATCTTATCAATATGTACAAATACCTGAGGGAAGAATGTAGGGAGGAAGAGGCCAAACTCTTCTCAGTGGTGGCCAGTGACAGGACAAGGGCTTTAAGTTGAAACACAGGAAGTCCCATCTCCATATGAGGAAGAGCTTTTTCCCTTGTGAGGGTGACAGAGCCCTGGAAGAGGCTGCCCAAGGAGGTTGTGGTGTTTCCTTCTCTGAAGGTCTTCCAAACCTGCCTGAATGCCACCCCATGCCACGTGCTCTAAGTATCTCTGCTGGAGCAGGGTGGGTAGACTAGGTTTCCAAAGTTCCCTTCCAATCTCAACCATTCTGTGATTCTGGGGGGATGTATAATTAGCAGCACTGGCTTTCCTACATTGTCTTAGGGTTGGATTAAGAACAATCCAGTAGAATTAAATTTTCTTGACATTAATTAGCAAGTTTGATCATCTAATCATCTGTTCTTAAATACTCATTTTAATAACCAAATTTCCAACAGAATAGTCCTATTTAGAGGATCTATAGCTGTTGATTCTTAGTGTCAAATTCTGTCACCTTGGGGGTATAATGCAATAAGTAACTAAGTCCTCAGCACTACACCATAATTTAGGATATAACACTAAGTGTTTTATCAATAACTTAAACTGTGAGGAGAATTTGGATAGTAAATATTGACATATTCATATGAAGTTCAACTTAATCTAAGGGTATATAACAAGCAATAACTCAAATTTTAATGCTAAATGTAATAGAATCTTAAACAATCAGAAGTGAAATGTGATTAAGAGCACCGTAACATGTCCATACTACAGTGGTATGTATTTCCTCCTCATGAGAGGAAAGTAATGCGACTTGGTGAAGAGAGAGAAAAAGATTAAAAGCCATGTGCATAAGGAAGACAGTTGAAAATTCTTAAGCTTAGAGCTGCTTTCTCTATATTTTCATTTCAACTCATTATTCCTTGTTGTAATAATTAATCATCCATTTCATCTCGGCCCTAATGGTACCAGAAAATACATAACATTTCTGGTTATCTCTTTCAAAATAGCTACCCAGATATGTAGAATAAATCCTCCTCTTCTAGCTTCTACTTTCTCTAACATGAAAACAATTTTTATAAAAATATTGAAACACCCTTATATTCTACTTCCTTAATCTATCTATTTCAATTTATGGTCCAAAATTCAATGGAGCCTGTGTAATTTTTAAATCAGTCATCAGGGAGAAGAAGGAATTGCACACAAATACTCACTGTTATGTTATCCAAGAGCTTGGCCATATGTTTAATAATTTCACCATGGTGTGCTGGCTGGGTTTGCAGCAGTTTCTTAATGACAACAACACTTTCAGCAACTACAATTTCTGTTCAAGACAAAAAAAAAGAATTATTACTCTTAAAAACATTCATGCAAAAGAAAGTAATAAATAATAATTGTTTTCAGTATTAGTTTTCAAAATATGATTGCAGAACTGAATTATATCTAAAAAGATATAAAGTATTTTATTAATATACAAGTTCAGCTTCCAGATACCAACAGCAAAAAGAAAGAAATGTTCTAAACATCTAAATATATCACCCTATTCTATAGGTTTTGAAATTGTTTTTGTAAAGCTGCACTTCTTATTTTTGCTTTTCAAATATCAGTATTTTGCAGAATAGCAATCTATCTTGCATCATTAAAATTATGCCTAGTGGTAAATAATTTGGTACCTGCGTTAGAAGTGCAAACACTTGTTTAATTTGCAATGAACACTTAAAAGTGTCAAATTCATTCATAAACAAGAGAAATAGCTAAGTATTTTCTTAGAACTTTTTTACTTTCCAAAGGGTTTGTAACCTACTCTCTAGTGCATTCAAATGAGGCTTCCAAATAGGCAAGCTGTTGTAAGATTTATGTCAAAGTCATGCATTGGAGTGCTTAACTACTGTAACAAGTAACATTCACAGTCCGACCAACTTGTATGAAATGTATAATTTTTGAAGCTGAAAAAAACCCACTGGTGCAGAGGTAAGCTTCTATGCAAGAGTAAACTCATGCTGTAAGAAAAGATGAAGCAGAGTCAGACATGGCCAAAACTGAAATCAAAACAAAAGACGGCTATAAGAGCTCAACATATTTTAATTTTCCTTTCTACAGAAATGGAATAACTATTTCTCTTAAACTATCAACGCTGAAAAAAGGAAAAAGTCTATCTACTTTTCCTCAAGCATCACAGAAATATTCTCATTTCAACAGTCAGTCTGACACATAGAAGACAGCTACAATTCATTCAGTAATCAGGCAAGCTAATATTTCAAAAGAATAGCATGGGAAAAGAAATCCCTAAAAATCTTGACTGCATTTTTTTTTTTTTTTAAGCCGACTTCTCTATGCAGAATTTCTGCTTAAAGTCTTTAGGTGGGAGCCTTTGTGCCTTAAGCCTCTAAAGAGCCTACACTTTAGCTTTTGGCTCCCTGTGTCATCCTTTATTTGACATGACATCTCAGTCATTCCTGTAGACTAATTTATCGAAGCAAGGTTAAAAGAGTATAATTAGAGAGAGAAATTCAATTTCAAAATGTATCTACTTCATATAGACCAAAGACTTGCACAACTCTACAGACCAATTCTATATCTTATTTCCAGTTAATAAAATGCGAGGAAAATTCTGGATTTTTAAATTAGCTACCTGGAATATTTGGAGGACTGGACTGATAACTTTAACATTGAAAGCTCTTCAACAGTGCTTAGCAGGCAGAGTAGTTAAACTTTAACAGAACCCAAAAGACTGAGGTGGACATGAAGTCATCATGAAAAAACACCTCCTGACACTGTAAAACTACCATGACAAACTGAGATGCAAAGTACAAAGTATTGCCATAGAACAACCTTAATGCAATCTGTTGGAACAGTTTTTGTTGAAACAAACTGAATCTGAACTATTAGCAAGTACAATAGCAGGATCTGTTTTATGTAAGTCTAGAGTCCACATTACAACATGCACACAAAAGCACATCAATACCTATAAACTGAATATCACACAGAGCCTGTCTTCTTTTACTTTAGTTGTAACTTTAGTAGATAGCTACTTAAGAGGCATTAACAGTTCAAGTAATTTTAGGACCTATCCAATTCACACAGGTTACTAGGGGGGGAAAAAGTATTTTTTAAAATCAATTTATCATAAACTTGGTGCAACCTTTAAGAGAAAAAAAAAATCTTATGTCTGAGAAAAACCTACAAGATCTCTAGTATATGCACTCAAGACAGATGAAAGAAACTTCCTATAATCCCATCTGTCTCTTACATCTAAAATGACTTCTATGTCATCTCAGTGTGGCCAGCAGTCAGTTCAAATTATTGAGGCAATTGTTTAAAAGAAATACATCAGTCAAATGCCAAATGTTACAAAAATAATTCTTCTTTCTCCTTCAGCAGATGAGGAAGGAAAACAATTCCCAACCCTCAACATAAACACGGCTGGGGAAGAGGGGAATTGCTCCTGAAATTTTATTTGCACTTTTCAGAATATTTTTTAAGATTAACTTTCTCTTATTCAGGAAAACCATAACCTAACAACTCAAATCAAAAAGCTCCACACCATATCAAAAACTAGACAGTTCAATGGAAAGATACCCAAAGAGTTGTGAAGACCCCAGACAGACCCAACTGACTTCTCAAGGGAAGGTTTGTATCTTGTAGCACCCAAGCTACAGGAAGATTGGCACAGGTCCCACGCCAGATGCACAGTAGACTTGCATACAGGGTTGCATCTTCAATAAATACCTTTCTAGAAGAGCACAGAATAGGAAAGCAGATTTTGCCACCACCTAATTTTTCAGGATTCTGTTTTGATTTGATAGAATTTGCTTGGTTGCCTCTCCCCTGTACTACACTGAATTGTCCATGGTAACAAAACTGCCAGGCAGTCTGGGCAGACTCTGCTTCTGCTTCCAGCGGCCTTGGAATCGCTGGACTTACCAGGCCAACCTCTGCACTACACAAGCAGCAAAACTGCTTCTGGGCTTGGAAGAGCTCTGCAAGAGGCAGCACTGCAAACCAAGACATCTCTCAACTGTAAGATTACTTGTATCCCTTGAAGATGAGAGTTGGAAGAATGCAGGGCTAAAGCAGGGACTTCCCTAACTCTATTCTACCCAGATAGACTTTTATACAGACACATAGATGTACATAAAATTACACAGGAGGAATGACTTTAAGATGACTAAATTGGAAGCAATGGTCTAATAAAAGCATTTTTCTCTCTTATCTCCGCTCCTGATTAGCAAAAAGAAAAATAAAGCAAAAAAATATTAAGATGGATGATTATGCGGCTAATTTGGTATTCTAAAGTGACAGTTTAATCATCCTATCTCTGTAGGAAAATGGGGACATTGTACATACTAAAATGAACATACTGACCTAGAACATTACTAGTAAAGTTACATGAAACCAAGAACAAACTTACAAGCTATTGTTTTTAATATGCTCATTACTGACTAGAGCACAAAAAGAAACCCAACAAAAAAAAGCCCCAAACACTTGCACAACTGCTGCAGAAAAGTATAAAGGGACCATAAGGTCTATAGCAATAGAAGACAGAAATTCCATACCTTAAAAGGTACCAAACTATACACTGACACTTTATAAAAATTTCTTACACAAGTTGACTGGAGAGAGAAAAAGGACTTGCAATTTATAAATAACAGAGTAAGAGAAAGATCTAGGTGTAGCAGCAGGTCACAGGAAGATTACATCCTACGAAAGCGATGATTTAACATTTGGGATAATATTACAAGCTCCTCCTCCTTCCTGACTTTAATCTGTTTGATCACATTTGTTCCTAATTCCAATAAATTAACCATAACTACACAGTCAGTACATTTTTAAATCTTTTAATTCTCTTACTGACTTCTATTCAGTGTAATATTTATTGATAACTAGTAGGGATATACACTATTATCAGATATTCATTTGCAGTACTGCTATATACTATTTGACTTTATCTGCTCCTTCTTGTGTTCCTTAGTAATTTGCAACTCCTTCTCACTGTATAAAACTAACATAAGACTAGATTACAAAAATCAAGCTAAATTAGAGGCTGTTTGTCCCTGAAGGATTTTTTCCCCCTTTAAAGTTAGGCACTGAGACAAATGAAAAGGCCATTCCAAGCTTCCAGCACCCTCTACAGGCTCACTATTTCGATGCAACTAAATATATATTTCAGCAAGACTACTTCTATGATAACCACAAAACCCATAATTTTGTAATAATATGGATTTTAAGAAAAAACAAAGGTAAAGATATCACTACAGGTCATATAGAGGCAACGTCTAAGAAAAGAGTAAAGCAGTAACCATCGATTATGAGAGTATTTCCATGTACTTCTAACTTTTTGAGCTTACCATCCCTGTTGGAGAGCAGGCAAACTAGGCCATTAAGACAGGTGTCAGTCACTTCGGTGATGTTTGTTGCACATCTGCCAATAGCCTGAATTGTAGCTGCCGCAAATTGCTTATCTTGGCTTTTCACGTAAGTCTGTGGAAAACAGGATTTTCATTCGTTAATACCGTAGTCCTGCCAACAAATGACTTATCTTATGAAGATAAGGCGATACCATACAACAAATTAAGAAAGCTACGATACACATTAGAAGTTATACCTTTCTATTTTTATTTCATTTTGCACATAGAAAACATTTTGACAGTCTTTCTCATTGATGGTCATAGGAACCTCTGATTTCTAGAGAGCTTGGGGCACAGTGACAAAAGGAAAAAAAAAAAAAAGAAAGAAAAAAAGGCAAAACACACACAAAAGCAACAATTAGTTTGAGTGTAAGGTTGGAAGAGTTCAAGCTCTCCTCTCAGGGAGGATTTCTTTCATTTAACCAGTAGTATCTGTGCAACTCTGAGTAACCAACCTGCCTTGTAACTGTTACCTTGCAGACAAATCCACATAGATAGTTAAAGCAAGGAAGACAGAAATTACAGCCAGTGAAGAAGCAAAGAAGGACAAACACTCTTTCACTATATAGGCAAAACATTCAGCTGATGCATATTCAAGTTTTGAGAAAATATGGCAGATAATACTATTTTATTCATCAAATAGCTTGCAGAAAAGTGCTCTGGCAATAAATGCTCAAAAGCAAATATTGCTAAAATGAAGACACTACCTTCCAGTGTCTAATTATGATATGAGACTGCATCACACCTCTATTCAGACAGCACTATCATGGAAAAGACTGTATCTGGCAAAAAATAAAGCTTTAAGAGTATAGATGAAATAGTGAATAACTGCATTTGGCAGTTATACTCTATACTCTATAGTACTCTATAGAAGAAGGTTTTCTCCACAAACCTGAAATTCTCGTAGTAGAGTTGATATGTTGGCTTCATTTGCTAAATTTGTCAGGATTTCAAGCTATAAGATAGACAAAAAAAAGAATTTTACTGAAAGTTGAAATAAAATATAAAGAGTACCATATGTACACCACTTACTAGTACACATAAGTAAAAGACAATACTATTAGAAATACTACTTGGCATTTAATGGAGTATATCAGATTTCAGTATAAACTAATAGTTTATACAATTACAATTATTTTTAATGGTAAAGAATCTTACTGTTTAGCTCTAAACACCAAAAGCACTTTATTCTCAAAAGGTATCTTTCCAATTCCCGGTGAAGAAGAAGATGATAATATATAGCACCAGGTACATGCTGTTAGGATGTTACGCTTCTATACCAATTTGAAAGGAGATAAACTGAGAAAAAGATAACTCTCAACAGAAGACCGTGTCTCATACTTAGTTTTTTCATTTGAGATAGATGCACACAGATAAGGTTATTTAATTGGAAGAGTTCATCTGCAATTCAGAAGACATTTGTGAAGCCTCTCACCAAAAGGCAATAAATAAATGTAGTAGTTGCAAACAGTGATTTGTTCAGCAGTATGCAGAATAACTCTCTTTTAAACTCACCTTCAGTGTTTTGATCATTGTTGGATCAGTAGATCTAACATAAAAACTCTTCAGATAAGGTTCAAACATTCCCTGGAAAACAAAATTTAAGTAACTGACCTATGCTTAATATAAAATACAATTCAAAAAATTCCAAAGAAGGTATACCTTTCTCTGAATTGACATAGTAGCAATATTTTGCAGAACAATATATTGTACTTCCCTAGAATTTGGAAAGAAAAATAGGAGTTAGTATACAAAGTTATGAATACATAGAATAATGCAACATGACAAGACTTTTGGGTTTCTTTGTTTCAGAAGAATTTTTTGATTATAATTATCAAAAAAGGCCCAGTTCTCCTGTGACTAGCAGTATACAGACAGGTTTGTGCATCTATTGAAAAGTAGCACTCTAACCTCACAGACAAGTTAACCAATTGTCTAAAGCTTAAGTAATTACAATAGTTACAGAGAAATTTTCTAAACCATAGGTTTTCAAATTCATTCATGATATAAATCACAACTTAACAGATAAATCACCTTTCAATTATCTCTTCTTATTCAAAACTGTAGAATAGACCTGTAGTAATTACAGTTGTCATTTGCAACATACTGTAATAATACCAAAGTATCTAATATCTTTTAAATCTCTTTTTGTGCAATTCTGATATAAGTACACAGAAACAGCCACGCATAATGAACCAAGACTAGACATCACTATTAAATGCTCTTCCAGGCACTCCAGTCCTCACTAGATTATAGTCAGTTTGATATTAATTTAAAGCCTATAGGCATATAAATTAAAGGTGAACAACAAAAGCCTATTTCAAAGCAGGTCTTCACTTGCAAGTCAAGTGGTTCATGAAGACTTGCTACAGAAAACAGACAACTGTTCAATGTATAAGTCAGAAGCACCATTTTAGACTAACTACTTGAGCTAAGAGATAGAGAATGACTTATCTGCACAAATCTGAGTGTCAGCATGAGGAATAAACAATGTGCAGAAAGCCTCCTTTCAACCTTGTGAATATATTAGCTGTATGCTTTAACTATTCTATGCAACTTTGCATAAAGTGAATTGGAAGCAGCTTATACT
>JAVCKT010011570.1:0-11411 GCA_032273925.1 Rhynchotus rufescens
GACTGCTAATTTCAGTAATGGTTTTCACCCTATATTACAAGATGGAAAGGCAAACATAAAAGCTAAAAATAAATCTGTTTGTAATCCCCAATATAGTGACAATTTGCATTTCAGTCATGGTAATAGGTGTCAATTCACTGCTTTGAGTGGATTACAATCCTTTGTCGTGTTGCAGAGTGTGGGCTACCCCAGTCTCCTCTTTCTGGCTACTTATGCAGCATTATGCAAGACAAATATCCCAAGGTTTCTTGATGCCTGTTTCTCCTTGCTATTTACATATGTTTAATAGAGTTTGATTCACTTATGATTTCATACTGGGGTTTAATAGCTTTCCAGCAAGATAAAAATGCAAGGTAAATTCATCTGAGCAGATATGAATGGTCTATTTTGAAAGAAAATATCAGTCCTTTTTTTGTCACCCTTATTTGTCCAATTAAATAGATTTCCAGGATATCTTTAGGGAACCCCAAGGAAATCAGAGTAAAATATTTATGACTGAATTAGAATAATTGGTTCACTTGGAGATAACTAGAATGGTATCACCTACTCTATTTTACCCTAAAACCTGGAATATCCTTACTATGGTAATCATTTCACATTCATCAGAAATGAAGTCTTAGGAGATGTCCTTGGAATGTGCTGAGAACAGCCATATCTATGTATTTTATTTCTAATATGATTCTAATTTTCTTTTCCCTTTTATATTGGTTATTCAAAAAGCCAAGTCCTTTTTTTTTTCTAAAGACTCCGACCCTGTTTTTTCATACAAATTACATATATGAAAAAAAAGAATGAAATTTCTTTGATAGCTCTATTGAAAATCTGTTTAAAAAAATTTATTGTCATTAGTGACTTTTTTTTTCTGCTTTCCTCTTTTAATTTGGTCATTGCAGATAAAACTGTGAATTTTTAAATGTTTTAGTCTGGTCTTCATTAGCATCTGCTGTGGAGTGATAGAGTGTCGACTGCTTTAGAGAAGGACTTGTTGCACATGGCCTTGCTTGAAAAACTTGTAATGTTGATAGCCAAACTGAACAGCTGATGTGTGAATACTAGGAAAAAGATCAGAGTTAAGGAGTCACAGATGGGTAGCTTCTCTGTTTTTAAAGAAAAAAAAATAGATGTACTTTTATAGTTTCTAGGACTTCTTTCAAGAGTGAGATAGAGGACGAAAGGACTTCAAAGTAGTTCATGAACGAGTAAATCCAGGCAGGTGTCTATCTATCCAAAATGAGTATAGCCTCAAGAGGATAAAATTTGAAGTGTATTTTTGGGGCTGTGGTCATATCAATCAGACTCATATAACTGATACAGGAGATCCCAGTAGGTTGTTTACATTGCAACTCTCTCCTCAGTAGTGTTGTTCCTGCACTTTGAAAAAAAAAACCTCAAAAATACAAAAGAAATAAACACTCTTTTGGGTTTTACCCAGAATAATTACTTTTAATAGCTGATGTAAATCATCAGAAATTCTTGATTCAATACAGTGACTTCTGATTTACTTTGAAGTGACCGATGGGACTATCAGAGCAATTGTACATTAACTATAAAAGGTCAGGGGCCTCATTTTCCTAAGGAAGATGGAGAGAATCTCAAGAATAGGCCATATATTCTTACTTATGGATGTTTGTGGGAAGGCACAAGAAACTATACTGATGTTGCAGAGCAGACCAGTCTGATGGATTGCTAGTGCAGAGTGACCTAATGGGAAATGTTCAGCTTTGCACCTCCTCTGCTCACATGTTACTACTAACTTGGTTTTATGCTTCATTATTAATCTGTAAACTGTCTGCAGAACAACAGGAGACGAATGTCCAGGCTGAAATGGGTGGGGGTAGTCATTGATCAAACTGCTCAAGACATTTCCCATCGATTTCCCGAAGCTATGCATCCCTGCTTGTCTGCAGCAAGATGGGAACAGACTTTGCAGCATAAAAAATTAAAAATAATTTTAAAATCCCATGATTGTTTTTTCCTCAGAAAATAGTAAGTTTTATAATTGCATATGTGTTATTATGACTTGTTTTTAGGGTGCATCTACATCAATAACTTCCACAAATTAGACTGATAAGATTTTTTTAATTGTTGTTAAAATGAGTCTAAATATAATAGTAATTATATGTAGGTGAAAAAAAATGGATGATTGATATTATTCTCTTAAAATAAACTCCCAAAGACTAGCATTTTTTTAATGTTGCAAATAGGCTAATTCAATAATTTGGGTTTGTATGAATCATCAACATGTATATGTATGAAGATTTGTACATTATGTGGCTAGATTGCAATGCACCAATAGAGGTGGATTAATGATGACATGTTCTCTTCATCAGGGAATAAAAATCTCCAAAACTTGTAATTTTCCTGGGTGATTCTCCAGCAGCAATCTTTACCTGAAATTTTTGAGCCTGAATAATTTGACTAAAAACCTTTCAGGAAGAACTTAGTCCTGCTAGATCCTTTTCCAGTCCTTCTGCACTCCTTCTCCAGGAATTAGGCTATAGTTTCTAACGGGACACAGAGTTGGCTGGAATGCGAGAATACATAAATGAAAATTAGAAGTAAATAAAGAGAATTATGCAAAAATTTAAAAGCATAATGAATTCAACTTAGAAGATGTCCAGGTAAGTTTCAGTAGAGGAGATATGTATATGTACACATGTATCTTTAATCATAATGTAATGAATTATTGACAATTAGCACTGTCTTGACAATAATACTTGATGAAAAAGTACTGAATAGGTTTGTTCTGTTTCATAACATGATTCACTTCTTTCTCTCAGTAATACCTACTTGGGAATTTGATACATTTATAACAATGAAAGCTAAATATTTCTCATCAAGCTTTTATGATGTTCTTTGTTATGTGGTATATCTTCAAATCCTGAGGAATGAGGAATGTTAAATCCTGACAGAGACTGTAATTAGCACTTACGTAAACATGCTCAGGTCTATTGCAGAACTGCATTAATATATCATACCTTCTTTGCAAATAATTTACATTTATTCTTTTTCACCTTTGCCCACCAAAACCACAGCTAATCTGGGTAGAGGAATATGCAAAGCTATGCAAAGATATCCTATCATGGAAGAAAATTTGGATCTTTTTTATGTATGACGAATTCCCTTAAATCACATAAACAACAGTGAGAAAAAAATGGCTGTGTTCATGTTATGATGACATTTTCATCTTCCATTTCTTTCTCTTCAGTAGCTCAGTTAGTACAAAATTTATTGGAAATAAAAAAAAACCAACTTTGCCTTGCAGCACTGATCTGAAGCACAGCTGAACCAGTTATTAAAACAGAGTCTTCTGAGTCAAAGAAAACATCAAAATTCCAATTAATGCTGCTGCAGCATTACACTATTGTCATAGTAACAGTGGCATGAAAGTTTACATCAAAAGCCTTGTTAGGAAGTGCTAGTCTAAAGGCAATCAAATCCCAGGAAAGCATTCAGAAGTTCAAAAGAAACTAATGAAAGAGGCCTTTAGGATGTAATTTCATTGACAGTTATTCTTAGTTAAGAGAGGCAACCCAACCAAGGTCTTATGTTACAAGGAACCTCAGTGGTTAACACAAATGTATAAGAGCAGTGGTGCTAAGATTGAGAGAAACAAAGAGGCACTGCTCAGAAACAAGAAAACACAAATCTGGGCTTTTAAAAAGGTAAATCCACAAAATAGGAGGAGGAGTATTCAGGAGAAAAAAGACTGAAAACAAGCTATTCAATTACATGGGCTGAAAAAGGGGTAGGAAATATGGATTGAAAATATGGTGAAAGATCTGTTTATTTTCCTCAGTTTATGCAGATTATTTTGATGCATCAACCCATATGTAAGACTGAAGGGGTAAGTCAGGCCCTGGACAAAAAGTCCGATTCCTGGCTAAGAAATTTATCCAGCATTCATACAGAGCTGATTCTTGCAAATGCCTCCCTGTTATACATTTTCAGAGGACAGACCAACATTGTGGTCAGTGAAAATCTTTTTATCCAGGTTGCAGTCGAATTGTTTATATCATCTTCTTGCTTATTCCTCTTTTACTATGCTATATTTCTTGCCAACAAGACCAAGTAAATCACATAATCTGCTTCTCATATCTTGTGGATCATCTGAGAAGTCATATTCAGCTGTTCTTTTGCTTCCTTGTCACTATTGTCTTTGTTTCTCTTACAAAGATTTTTTTGCAGCCAACACCTCATTTTCATTTTCTTCAGAGTTCTGTATCTTCCTGCTATTTGGACTTTCTGATCTAAAATAAATAGTGTATTTTTCTCTGTTGCACAAAGATGCAATAGAAATTGTTGAGAGTTTATAAGGAAATTAGGCAAATTTTGTACCTTCATTTGTGTTTTGTTGTGTTCAGTCATGTATTACATATTTGTGTATTATAAAATACAGCCATTGAACATTCTAGTTCTTTTTATGATGAAGATTAGCATACATACACTGTTCACCTTCTATACTCATATAGAAGTGTTGAAAAATGAGTAGAGAATTCCCATATTGGAGAGCTATATAGGACAATTGTGATTCAGTCAGTTTGCATTTAGAGTCACAAAGAGATGACTTCTAGTCTCTTGGAGACTGACTAAAAGATTTAAAGGCCTAGAGGAATATTCCTCAGCACAAGACTTGTATATAATATGGTTCCTGAAAGACTCTGTGATCTAAGGACAGAAGGAAAAAAAATAAAAACAAAAAATAAAACAAACTGGATGAGCAGAATCTGCTGTTCCTCAGTATGGTACTATTTTATGTGATTTCCAGCATACAGCTAAGGAATGTGTATTAAATGCTACTTGCTATTTTGTACTTTGAATAGGATTTTGGTGGGGAAGATTTTTTTTTTTTTTTGTCTGTGATTTGAATAAATCTGATATCCCACAAGAAAGTGATTTTCTCACAGTATACCAGGAAAAGATACAGACATTGTCATAAAGATGGATATTCTCATGAGATTTCTGCTTGTACAAAGGGAAAAAAGAAGACAGGATCAGAAAGTCATTCCAACATCTCATAAACACAGTAGGCTGCCGTATTCAAACTTAGGCACAAGTCTTGATTTACATTCTACCACAAAACTTAGTCCTTATTTTGTATCAAATTTGGACTTGATGGTCAAATTTTGCAAGCTTGGATAGCCAAAATCAAGAAAATGTGACACACTGAAATAATAATTGTGGGTCATATACTCAATGCAGTCCTGTCAAACTATAAAGAGACAAAAAAGAATAACAGATGTGAAATAGCAGAAGGGAAAGGAAGTGATTTGTGGAGGAAAGGGGGAATATAAGAGAACTGTGCATATTCAGGTAGTGTTCTTTGATCTTCCTTCACTCCTCTATTTCATGTTAGTCATTAATTCCTGTACAGTGGGGAGGAAGGACTGGAAATCAGGTAATTAGTTACACATGTACTTTGATCAGTATTGCATTTTTCTTTTTCAAGTTGTTTGCCAAAGTGCTAACAGACGAGCGGGAGGGTTTCATTTATGGCAATTGATCAGCCAAGCACATTTGGAAGGATATTTCTGTAATCTTTCAGTTTAATCCTATACTTCTATAATGTTAACTGAAAGGTGATTTGGATTTGATTTTAGTTCTGCATCATCAAAGCTTTCTACGTGGTAGAATTTCTCTACAATATCTAGTTTTGATGTCCTTGATCAGAAACCACTGTATAGAGGCTAGCCTGATTTTGCAGATGGCGAGTAGCATTTTGCTCGAGCAAAGAACTAGCAAAGTTAGAATTAGATTCTCCAATAAGAATTCTTACATTTAGTGCTCAGATATGAATTACCACCAGCAGGAAACTTATTTCCTACTGGTAGTAGCTGATACTATGTGTGGTCCTACATTAAGCACTAAAGGGCCAATCATCCCCATCACCTTCCTTATCACATCCTCTCTTTACATCTCACCATAACAGAGAGGAAAAAGAAAGCAGTTGGAGTAACATCTCTGAAAGAGTCCTTTAACTCAAAAAGTCTGCTGGAATAGAGTCATTCAGTTCTCAGATGTATTGGACAAGGTAGAGATATGCCTTCAAACCCTGTGATGATGCACAGCTCTGTTTTTGTTCTTCCTTAATGCTGCATCCAGGGAGTTGATCAGCTTGTGAGATCTGACATACGCTGTTTCCCTGAACATCTTGGCCGGGGGCACTGTTCAAAAGCAAGGTTGTGTGTTAACTATGACAATTCTCTATAGGAACTTTAATAGAACTTTAAAAACATGCTCTTAGACAGCAGTCAGCAAGGGTCTGGCTTTATGATCTCTTTTCTTTCCACCAGAGTCCCAGGACACCTGCAAACAGAGCTCCCCACCTCCTCGATAACTAATGAGGTTATGGAGCACAACAGAGCATCATAGGTCACTCACTACTAGCAGTATGACAAGGGTTGGTTCTGTATAAATTACCACATAGACATGTTTGGTAAAATATTTCATTATTTTGTGTGGCAGCTTCAATAGCAGCAGTATGGGACACATCTCCCATTAGTGGTGCTCCATATATTTTCTTGTCAGTTAATCTTGAAAGCTGGCTACCATTCCTCAAAAAGGCTGGATCTTTCATTTCCTTGTAATAAATACTTCACACTAAATGCATTATTGCTAGAGAGATGTCAGTAATCGAATTCTTATCATCACATTTTCCTTGTGGCTTGTGACAAAAATATTTTCTGTGGTGGATGCAAAAGAAGAATAAGAGAGGTGACAAGAGTAAATTAAGGGAAGGACTTCAAATCAGGCTTTAGGTGAGTGGCCCTCTTAATTTTGCAAAGAACAGGCAAAGACTCAGGGCTCTTAAAATTGAAGCACAGGATATGTTTCAATGATAAAAAGAAGCTCTACAGAACCACAAGTGTGTCGGTGTTAGTATCTTCTTAAATATTTTCTGAAATTTTCTGTGATTCTTGTCTGTGCTACGTATTCTATAACCTACAGGTATAATGTATAAGCAGTTAGTTAATCAGGATATATGTATGCTCCTTAAAAAACAGTTATTGGATACCTGCCTGTGCTAAAATTTTTGCTAAGAATTCTTTGGTATCATAAACATGTAGGTCAAAACAATGACCCACAATTTCTCTTCCAAGATTTTCTGTGGCTCTTGACAAAGATTTAGCAAATTTAGATGTGTTGCACACTGTTTCAGCTTCATATTGCATTCTGCAAAAGAGTATAGGAGTTTGAGTTATATTTATTCAAAGCATTTATGACACAGTGCTCTTTTGAGTATTGGGAACACACACTCAGAAAAATGAAGGAATTGAACGAAAACACACAGGACTTCTGCAAAAAAAACGAATACATGGAAGTGGAGAATGAGAAGAGAGAAGCTTAGGGGATTTTTTAACTTAAAACATGTTGAAGATCAGAAATCCATGTTGATTTTGTGTCTGCAAATCATTTACTCTACAAACAAATATTTCGACTGATGGCACCCATGTGCCTTCTCTCTACTTTCCTCTATAGTCAAAATAAACTATCTCAAGCAGTGCAATACCTTAAACAAGTCTGCACTTTTAGTTAGCTATTTTTGTCACAAACTCACATGGACCAAGTCCTGTTTCTTCAGTTACTCTCAGGAAAGCAGTTGGTCTATAATGTTCTGCGCTACAAACTCTCAGAAGCTCAGAGAACATGCTGTATGGGATATTAATGAAGGAGGGAGAAGAAAAGTGCTTCTTGGTACACATCAAGCCTCAGAAATTCAGAAACTAATTAATGGAGAATTTAAGATTTTTTTTGATACTTGAAAGCCACTGACATAAATAGGGAAAAATAAAAGTGAAAGTTCCATCTGACCCACGTATCTGTGTGATGCTTATAGATTACTGTGTATCCCAGTATCTGAACAGTTTCCAGGAAAAATCAGTAGCAGTGGTGATATCTCTGCCTTTGCTGACTTTTCTCCTTTTCACTCCTCCTCTAAGACACTTTCTCAGCTTATTATCTCCATGCTGTGAACACCAGCATTACCCATTAGCTAGCTCGATCGAGGAGAGGAGGTGAGTCCATTTGAAATCAAGAGGCCCAGCAAGGGCAATTTCACCTTTTTGCTTCAACCACCCCGAACCCTGCTGAGATGCAAAAGTTTTACGTCCAGACACGCATTGCGTTCTTGGTGGATGGGAAATGTATCTCGGCGCGTGCAGGCAATGTGCATCCTAGCAGGTGGAACATGTCCTCACCTCCTCAGGAACACGACTAACAACCAACATACACATCTGTCACTTTGCAGCACTCCAGCGAGGGGTTTATCTGCTCAGTTTGATTTCAGTCACCTGTTGAGCCTAAGCAATCTGAACAGGCTTTTCTTTCCTCTAACTCTCTCTTTCTTTTTTTTTCCCCCCCTAAAGCTTTTCTGGCGTTTGCATTCTCTCTGTGTGTGATGAGGGTGGGTGTTTGAGTAGCTGGGAGAATAATTATCCTTGCGGAGACCTGAGGAGGCAATTCATCATGTCAGGCTCACAATGGCAGCGTAGAGAGCAGGGAAGTCTGCATAACTAAGCATTGAAAACTGAGCCCAGAGAGCCACGAATTTCCCCTGTGAATATAGAATTTGGGGTCATTATCTCACATTTTTGCTGAATATCAGTGGACATATTTTGAGGCTAACAGATGCATTTCTGCCTTTATTTCCATGTGCCAGGAAAACATGGGATTTATGGCTATTTCACAGAACCCACCGAGCAATGATATGAATAGTATAAAATAGTATACTCGCTAAATTCTGCTTGCCTTGTGGTTATATGTAATTATCTGTTCTGATATACTGCATATTGAATTGTATTTATTTCTATTGTGATGTGCAGTGGTATGTTCCTGTTCCATTTATTGGCATCTTGTTGATAGATGGCAATTTTGTATAAATTTGTTATTTGTTCCAGAGAAAGGCTGCAATCTTCTGTGAATGTTTGGATCTGAACAAATAAACTTCATTTACAGCACTTGTAGTGATGGATTCTTTTCTTAAAGCTTTTACAGAGCTCTAAGCACAAGTGGATGCTCTCTTTTCAGACCTGTTGTACAGCAAGAATACCCACACCAGTTAATAATTCCTATTATTTTGTATTTCAAAGCCTCAGATTGAAGGTCTGCTGAAATCAAAAAGAAAATTTCCTATAAGCTGAGAGAACTTTCTTTTGGGGCTCTGTGGAAGATCAGTTAGTTCTGTGTCTTAGTGATAGTATTGGCAACAAGGTAAGCCAAGGACTGCCAGACATAACATATTTTAAAGATATCTAGTTCATATTCACATACAAATAAACATATACATACACGTGTGTGTGGATGTATTTGACAACTGTGTGTGCTTATGCATCTTTATTTTTATTTTACCAATTTTTTGATAATTTTCAGAAGATCAGCAGGTTTTGATAATGTTTTCAACCATACAGTGGGTTTTGATAATGTTTTCAACCATATTCTCTGAAAGCAAGTTCTCCTTTGTCAGTAAGGATGAGGATAGGGAAATTAGCTTGAAAATATCAGAATAGATGTTGTGAAATCAATGGATCAATGTAAAGTCAATTTCTGACTTCAATTTATTATGAAAATAATTTTTGAAATAAAGGAATAATGACATATAATTCAATAAAAAGTTACAGATTTGAAGTTAGTCTTTAAATCTGTGAACTCACAAGATTCTTTTTTTTCACATGTCCCCATCCATTTATGGTGACTCTTAGGACTTTTCTGTATTTTTTTTTTCAGGCTAAAGAATATTCAAACTTCTTTCAGATGAGGAAGTCAGTTTGAAAAAAATCTTCAAAAGCTGGGTGTAAAAATTTGATATTCAGATTTTGAAGTAAAATTACTTTTTTTGTTCTCAAATGAAAACTGTATAAATACTCCTACAAAGAAAGTCACTTTCAAAGCATGAATTACATCTGAAAAAAAAGTTCAGTAGGAGAAAGTTAAAAGGTAAAGTATATTTCAAATTGAAAAATTAATCTCTACTCTCAAGGATGGTGTGTTTATAAATGAGTTTTTCCAGAATAGTATCCTCTCAAAAGCATAACATCAGCAGAGGGAATTTCTGTAGCCAGCCTCTGTGTGTTTCAGTACCCATATAGGAGAATTAATCTGTAAGGGTTGGGTTATCTGTCTATGACAGAGAAAGGAGGCATATAATAACTCCCTCCTACTCCTCTGTGGGGTATGAATAAGAAGGGTGAAGTCTTGGGTCTGTCTCTCTTACAGAGTGCTGAACAGGCAACCAGAAATTTACTGATCCATAGAGAAAGGAGGAGTGATGTCTTAGAGTGGGATCTCTTAAGCAGAGCTTTCTATTTGCACCTTGTTTGAGACTCTGCCTAAAGTTGACAAGTTCTCCTAGGTTTTCTCACTGTTATCACATTCAGAGCTTGTAAGGTCAAGATATCATTGTGCCAGGGAGCTGGAAAGTGAGATAGCCTGCATTCTGCCTTGGCTGAATTGGGAGCCTTCAAAACTGTGTAACTCTATAAAGTTTGATCTGTAGACTCACAGTGTAACAGCTTCTTCCCTTTTCACTGAACTGAGAGGTTTCTATAATCAACTGGTCAGAAAACATTTATCTGAATTTTGAAGTGATTTTATCTTCTGCAAAGTTGTCTTTTTTATTTTTTTTTTTTCCCCGTCTCTTGGAAAGACTGGACTATGAATCTTCACAAAATAAAATCAGACCTCATCTGCAGCTAGGCCAGAATCTTCTGCAGCTAGGCCAGGAATGGCTAGACCATTCTCTGGAAAATTTAGCATTTAATTTAAAAATTAAATTGTATTTCTTTACAATAAGTTTACTGAGACACAATATGACTGCTCATGAAATTCAACAATTGTGCAGGTGATTAGTGAACGGAAGGTGGAGCAGAGGGAAGATACCATGCCCAAACTCTGTTATATCCCCTGCAGAGGTGGCAACCTGGTCATACCACACAGTATGATAAGCCACACAGTATGATAAGACATCTGGTGCTGGGCCAACAAGGGTGGCAGATTAGTCCCTTCAGATGGACTTTGCTCAGACTTCTCCTCATTCTAATCTCATTTCAATACCAATATACAATCACATCTGAAAAGTTACCTGCTTCCAAGGAATAACCATTTCTCACTGAGCATGCTCTCTAGATTTTTGATTAACTCAACGAACTTTTAAAACCAACAAATAATGAAAATAAATATGACTAGAGTCACTCAAGCTCCACCTCAATGTAAAAGAAAATATATAAAAGGTGAACTAAGGAGGGATATAGTAGGGAAAGAGAAAGAAGAAAGAAGGAAGGAAGGAAGGAACGGAAGAGATGGGAGAGGGAGAAGGAGAGAGGGGAGACTCCATCATAGCTTCTGAATCAGTCAACAGGCTGAGCCCCTTTCCTCCCATTCGGTCAGAAAAACACCTGAGGAGACTTTTGAAGGTT
>JAVCKT010011571.1:6576-18347 GCA_032273925.1 Rhynchotus rufescens
TGCTTGAGCAGGAAGGTTGGACTAGATGATCTCTAGAGGTCCCTTCCAACCTTGAATATTCTGTGATTCTGTGATCTGTGATTCTGTGAAATTCAGTAATCTGGCTCCGGTTGGTTTCGACATCACTTGAAACGGAGGGAGATCATCTGTTGCTAAAGCCCAAGGTACTGAGGACAGTGGGATTAAGTCTTAACAGCTGCACATGCTATAGGTCACTAATGTAGTTATCACCCTTCCCTGAAATGTCATCTCTTTGTATAGAATGACTTGTACAAAAATTAGAATATTTGAATTCCAAATAGCACATGTGAATAGATAACTAGACACCTAGCCAACAGATAACCAGTATTTTTCTTGCTAATCATGGGCAATATAGTCACATCACATACTGTCTGCTTATTTTTCTAATACAGAAAAAATGCTTTGGTTGTAAATAACAATATTAAAATTTTTACACAATCATGCAATTATATCTAGGTATGAAGGTCAAAAATCAACTGGAACCACAGATCAAGAGTCTTTTTTTTCCACATAGAAATGTAATCTTAATAGAAGTTCCTCCCTTTCTCTCTGCCAACTTTACCACTACACAATATGCCGTAGGGAAAAAAAGGGGAAGTGTCAACTTGTGTAAATTGTCCCTTATGTAATGCAAACCATCTGTTTAAAAGAAACAAAACAAAACAAAATGAAAACTCAAGCCACTCCCAAGCACGATCTGCTATGAAGAAAAGGAAAGGAAAGGAAATCCACCACACTGAACTGGAAGTCAGAGACCACGATCTGCCATGAGGGAAATATTTACCCCTCTACTCTCTGTATTTATGCAGTTTCACAAAACATTTTGCAAAGTATGAGGGAATAATCTGCTCTGAACATATCAGGCATTGATGTTGTTGCACTTTCATTACCTTCTAGAATATTTCCAATCAGATAGGAGTTGAAATAATAGGCAACCTTCTCTTTTCTGCAAGGGATAAGATCAGCTCTTACCCCAAGATGACCACTGCTCAGAAAGGTCCTGAGTCCCTGGCCACCGGGCTTTTCCACAGTATATAGAGACAAGTACTGGCAGCACACAGGGACAAAGGACTGATACACTTCTGCTCTGTTCTATTTTGCTTTAGCTACCTGCTACGAGAGACACTTAAATGGACTCTTGCTACGACTTGTGATGACTTTTCCTGTACTATCTTCGGTCAAATTGCCAAAAGAGGAAATATATGTAGAAAAAGTAACACTCCTCCCTTCCACAAGCTGCCTCTGGATAAATCACTACTCCAATGGGAAGTGCTAGCTGAGGAATCCTATCACATACACTCTCTGATGTCCCTGGGAGACAAACATCTGATTTCTGTGGCTCTGAGATGGACAGTTGAACCAGAAAGCAGTAAATAATTTAGTTTCACTATGGAAGCTGAATGAAACAAAAATAGCAGTAAAACTAGGTATTCATCCTTTTTTCCTCCTCTTTCCCTGACCCTGAGGTTTGATCACACATTCTCTTCCAGCTGCAGCTGTGCTGGCTGAGGAGGCCACCATCTCCACTCGCAGTCCCCTGCCAAAGGTTACCACTGTGACCAAGCTGCTCGTTTAATCACTCCTCTACATGTTTCCATTAAAATGAGCCAGCTTAGCTTAAACAGTTTAAACAGAAGGTCTTTGCTTTCCCATTTTGGACAGAAACAAGGGAGGGAATGCTCAACCAAGAAGCTTGGCCAACATGTCAGAAGTTAGAGGCACGGTGAGGAGCAACTGGAGGCTGTTACCTCTTCAGCTGCTTGGCCTGCAGGCAGAAGGCAGGTGATCCAGCCACGAGGTGACAGCAAGAGCACAAGTGTCTACACATCTGGAGCGCCCTGCATGGCCCACTTCTTAATTTGAGATGTGTTTTTGGAGATCTCCTCTTTCAAAGGGTTAGGGCACAAACAGGATAAATACTGGGGCCTTCTGAAGTGCCTCCAGACAGGAGTCCATAATTACTTTGTTAGGAAAATGTCAGGTTTTTGCCATGACAACTTCCCTTTCATTTTCCTTCCAAATTTTCAAAACCTCCTTTTATTGAGAAACAGTACATGGAAATTTCCATTCTTCTTAGCTATTTGTGACGGGAACTGGATTGTCCCATGGATACATTTATTGTTTCTAGGTGCGGGTTCTTAATCTAGTAAACAACAGAATTATCACTAGGGAAGTCTACGGATCATTTGTACCAAATAATTCTGAAAATCTATCAGTCCAGGAAAAAGGGCAGATTTTCCAAAGGACCTGGAAGATGTAGAAAGTGAAGTTCCATTTTCCCAAAGCACATAAACCAAATTTAAAACATGCATTTGTAATCTGCTGAAGAGGCAGGTGGTGGGATCTTCAGGAGTTCACTGCCAGGCTTGCTTGCACAAAGTGAACTCTGTGAGAGGCATCTAACGTGCTGGGAAGCTGAGTAAATTAATCTGCTGAGTGGACTCTGTTACAGTGCTAGACTGTTGAAGCTCTGTTGAAGCTAAGTGACTGTTCTAGGTTTTAAATGTCCACTAAATATCCTTGAGACTTAGGTCTCAAAGTGTTCTTGGCACTTCTCGAGTGGAGACTTAGTCTCCAAAAACATTCAGGTCCTTTAGAAAATTCTATCCAAACCTTTTGGTTTTACCATCTACCATTTCTTTGCCAAGAGGCCTGATAGGCAGAAGGGCATGGAAAAAAAGTGGGAGAAATATGTTTTAATGGCCAGTCAACAGTATTGCTTGATGTAAGCGTGTCATGATTTTAAGGCAGCTTGTTTTTTCACTTCTACAAGCTTTCTAGGTGTTTCTAAATCCATATATGTTCTGTTTACATCACATTGTGAGTGAAGAGAAAAAATCCTTTGGACTACTTATCACTTTCCCTCAGCTTCTCAGTCAAATTCAGTCAAACATGCCAGGGAATCACCAAAAACAGAGCTGTCTTTTTCCACTGGCTTCTGCTCACTCCTAGACCTTGGCATGCTGCTAACTCCAAGCCCTACTGCCAGGAGCAGCAGCAGCAGCAACTTTGCTCTTTTTTTTTTTTCTTTTTCATTTTCAAGGTTGCTAAAATATGTGATGTCATGTGTACTTCATGGATGTGAGGTGCTATAGAACCGTCTTAGGCTTAATGTTCTTAAAGGAAGGAAAAAAAAAAAAAACAGCCTCAGCTCTATTTAAATCAGACTGCATTAACATGGAACTAATTTAATCTGCCAGATATGTCTAATAGGGTGCTTTCCTGACCTTTTCCAGGCCTACAGTTATGGTAGCGTTCATATTCAATGTGGCTTTCAGTTAAACATTCTGTAATGTGAATCACTACTTCTCCCATCTGAGAAAGAATGAGTGTGAAATCACTGGAAGAACTGAATGAGCCCGTGCTCTGGCACTGCAGCTGCCGAGGGAGGTGAAGTGTTTTGAACAGTAATTTTCAGGAGTGGTCTCAGTCTGTAAAATACTAGGAAAAGGGATGAGTGGCCAAAGGAACTGAAGTTCTTACTGTAGCACTGTATCTACAATGTTACAGAAGACCAAAGGAAACCTGAAATAGGTGCTAAGCCATCTTAACTAAAGGAATCTTTTTGCATTCTAATTTTATAAAATCACTGTAGAAACAAGCACTGAGTAACTCAAAACAACTGATGAATTCATGAGTTGTCAATGATACACTGGATACAGTGATGGATACACAGACATGGACATAATAAAGCTAAACAGACATATTAGAGACAGAGTGGTAGAACAAGCAAGTCCTAGATAACTCAGTAGGAAACTGATGTCAGAAGAATTAGATAAGCAAAAATGCATGAAACCAAGTCTGTGAAATTCATGCTGCAGCTCAATCTATCCACTTGAAAGGAAGTTCTTTGATTAATCTTTAACTTGTATTTATTGGCATCTTGTTAACAGGAACATGAGATCCTACTGAAGGCTTAAACAAAATTCCCCCAAAATCTGGAGAGTGTAGAGAACAATAAATATCTTTCAAAGATTAGAAAAGTAGATGCTGTATTTTTTAGTGTTAGGCTCTCATGAATATACTCGCAGTTTGTGTTAGTCCATCAAACTGAAAGGCATATGCTATCTTTGATCTCTGTGCAGAACCCCCGTTGAGATTAATGTGAGTTCTGTGTGAAGAAAGAGACTAGAATAGACCCGGAGTTCACAAACAGTAAGCAGGCTGCTTCAGGAAAAAACATATTTTCTTATAACAGTGTTGAAATTCATTTGGAAGTTTCAAATAGCTTCTCTTCAGACGAATGTATGTATGTGTGGTCATGAGCATGTTTACTTGCCAGAAAGACCTACTGGAAAGAAGGTGCAGAAATCTACTTGTCATCTGGTGTGTTTTGCTGTTACGTTGATACAAACGCTTCTTTGTCTCTCAGAGAACCTTTACTCCTATGATCCTGACTAATTCTGTATTTTCACGTCATCTGTGCAAGTCAGTGATTCTGTCCTTTGGGCTAAACAAGGTGGTATTTTCAGACAGACTGGCACGAAATTCTGCCCTGTACCCACTTCCAGCTAAAAAAGTCTACAGGACTTACTGCATCCCGCTTTGTAGCTGAAACCAGGAGGAAGAAGGAATCCTTGCTGAGCAGCTGCTGCTAGGGTTCGTTGGTCTGGAGGGAATACGGGAATCATTAATGGAGGCAGTTGACCCTGGACCTGCTGAACAGGAGAGGGAAAATCAAACGTGGAAATGTTTTCCGGGGGAAAAGGTCTGCTCACATGCTTCTCGTCTGAGAGCTCCGGTCTGAATGTGCTCCTCCTTAACTGGGTGTTCCAGTGGCATCCCCTAGTCAGCCTCATCTTAATTACCACAGCACTTCATATGAACTGCATTAATCCAAAAGAAATGAAAAGATCCTACTAATGCATACCTGTATCCCAACTAACTAGTCTTCCCTCCCCACCCCTCGGTCCATAATTCCTTCTCTCACGTTTACTGCTTTTTCCTCCCCGCCCCCCCGTTTTATTCTCTGGTGTAACAATATTGCTAGATCTCAGTCTCAAGTGGTAACTTCCACCTAGACTAAGCCCAAACACACGCCCAGAGAGCCACATACACCCAGAAGTAAGAATATGTGCATGTGTAATGCAGAGCATATGCACAGCCCATAACATCTTGCTGCCCGCACACATGCACATACCCAGACACAGGAAAAGATGAAGTTTCTGAGAGGATAAAAAATAAAACTGAGACACTTTTTGTTCACCAGTAAAACACCGCCATGGCTCAAGCACTAGCTGCTCAACTTTGCACAGCAACTGTACACAACAGTGTAAGTCAGGAAATGGAAAATATTATATTGTAAGTGAATACTGCAGGGGACTTAAGACATGCAGAAATTAGTCATCTACGCTGGAAGTTGGCCACGGCGCCAGAGCTAATACTATCGCTTTTACCAAGCTTTGTCAGAGGGCTTTTAATTACTGCAAATGGACATCATCATTGCATTTTAGGCAGAAGAGAAATGAATAGCTTAAACTCTTAAATAGCTGGTCTTAACTAACTATACATATACATATATATCTCAGTAGTAACAAGTAAATTTTGTTTCTTAGGAGATCAGTCAGTTATGGGAGAATGACTCATTCTTTAAGAGAGGTTATCAAGACCTGTAAGGCCACTTTCCAGCCAGGCCATTAGAGGTGTAGATAAAGTATTGCAGATTCAAGCTTGGGTTGTGGTGTGTAGCCCCAAGAAACACGGGCAATCAGGGTGCTGCTAGACTGGGGTGTTTTAGTCAGAGATATAAGAAGATGCTTGGGCCCTCCTCACTGCGCACACAGCAGAGCTGGCAAAAGGGAACAGGCGCCAGCTCCCGGGCTGCAGCTCCTGAACTTCATTTTGTTTCAAACTAGAAAGATCCAGGAGGGATTTCAGCTCCCCCAGCCCTCAAGGGGCTGCAGGGTGCGAGGGGGCTTGGGGAAGCAGCCCCTTTACTCGCGCCAGGGGCTGCGGACCCCTCTGTGCGTGCGATGTCCCCGGAGCTCCGGGCGCTGCCGGCGGCGGGACGGGGCCGCGACTGAAGCCGGCGCGGATGCAGCTCCGCTCGCTCAACTAAATCCACCCGGCTGCTCCTACCTCAGTACCCCCCTTTCTATTCTGATCCTACAGCTACAAGACATAATGTGGTCTAACTGCATTGCAGGAGAAAAAAAGACAAAAAAAAAGACAAAAAAAACCCGAACAAAAAAACAGTGATTTCTTCTCTGTCCCGACTTGGTCATCCTGAAATTGTCCAATGTTGGCCTTTTCCTCATGTTTTTGTTGCTTTGTGACTGTTTTTTATAAGGACAAAGACCAAGTAACTATATTCTTTTAGAACAAAAATGAACAGCCGTGTGGAGTTTTGCATAGTACTCTTCTTCGGCAAAAAGCCACAGAACTTCTTTTTTTTTTTCCTTTTTTTTTTTAAATGGTTTCCAAGGATGAAAGTGACTTTGCCAAGCAAAGAAGCTTCAAAACAGGACTCAAAAACACTAATAGAAAGACAGATGGTTCTACTAAGAGCTTTGCTGCCAAAAAAAATGTTTAAAAAAAAAGTGAAAAAAATGGAGTGATGTTATTGAAGCTGACTGCAAAGTTCTCTGATGACTGCAAATACTCTTGTCCCACTGCAAGTGTTAACTCTGCCTCCAGGGCTAATATAACTAAAGCACCACACACACACAAATTGTCATTGCCAAGCCCACAATGTAGCACAAGTCTGCACTTGATTCCAAGTGACTGCCAAACACACGAGCAAAACACGGCACTGAAAAATTCCCATTTAGGAAAACATTTATCAGGAAAATGCCCTTTCTTCTTAAAGGCGACTGCTGCAGATTCTTTGCCTCCCATCGCTGTTCCTCCTGCCCTCTCCAAGGGGCCTTTGGACCCTCTCCTTTCAGACGGCCCAACCCCTGGGGTGTGAAGGAGGTCAGGACTATAGAGCGAGGAGGATGGTTTGCATGGATACAGAAATAACGCAGTCAAAACAATGTGATTTCCATTCCAGCTTGGAATATATGTAGCACCGCTCAAGCAGCTACACTTCATTTTCCCCCAAATGCAAAGAAGGGCACCTATTATTTTATTTTAACTGGATTACCTAACACAATGCAATACGAATTACGGACTCTTCATTTGTATAGCTCATTTAACTACTACGCTTTAACTTTCGTTATGTTTGTTATTATTACCCAGAATTGCTAGGATACAACTGCTTTAAGTGGTACAGCATTTCGTTTTACACAAAGGGCACTTTCCACTTCCGCTTCTTTTTTCACGTTAACATTATGGAGTCTGCATCTCTCTCACACGTTTTTTGCTACATAGTTCACATTCTTTCCAAAGTTTTCTTGATATGACATTTATAATTTCAATATAATAGACTCCAAATCAGAACTATTTTCTGGTCTTTCAATTTCTTCTGCTGCTAGACGTAAGTCAATAAAATTGCAATACATATGGAACAACATCAGTCGCTCTGTGTGGTTACATACACTTAGTTGTAGGTTCCCACAGGTAAAGATTGTATTTTATATCATCATTAAAAAAAAAAAAAAGAATTTAATGGGCTATAATTTTGTGTAATTTCTTGTAACTTTTTATCTGTTTTTATTGCATTAGTATGACACCAATTCAATCTTCTGCACACTGATTATTGACACTATTTGCCTTACTGTTAACATGGCAGTTGACCACACAGTTCCTTGATCTACCTTTTAATTTCAATCCCATCCCTTCACATCTATGTGACCAGAGGTACTATTGTGCCCCGTGAAAACCTGTAGAGACACATTATGCAGATGAAGAAAAGTGCTATGACATACATAAAGTAACAAAGAAATGAACACAGTGAAATGAGAAACATAATATTATATATAATCAATATATATATAATCATGGAATTAGGATAATTCTCTGATTGTTCTTTAATTCCTAGTGAATTATCCTCCGTGATAGCTCTGTGTTTCCACAGCTGTGGGCATTGCAAGTTGCAGACCTGGAACCCAAACCAAAATCAGGGATCCTTCAAATTCACCACTGAAAATGCACAAGGATGGGGACTAGATCTAAGACTACGTTTAGCAGCATCCTATGGCTAGCACTACTACCTAAGCAGTGGGCACTATGTTTTTACCAGTTATCCCTACTATTTGTTACTAGCTCCGGCTGTAACTTATATAAATTTAGATTGCAAACACTTAGGGATTACAGTTCTGCTCAGTTTGCTGCAAAATGTCACGTGCACTTTGGATCACGTAGCCACGAATACGAAATAGTTCATGGAAAGATTTAAGGTTGCATTAAGTTTTGCATTTGAAGCTAGAGAGGCCAGGATGGTGTGTACAACTTCATTTGGGCCCTGAATGCACACGCACTCTGACACGGTGGTTAATTAAAAGTTTTCCATTTTTTTCCCAACATGATTCTTACTTAATTCAGCAGGCTCATAGCACTTCTCAACCCAAACTTTCAACAAATCCAGGCCACTAACACAGGCAGCAGGTATTAGCCTTTGGTGTTCTACTCTTAGGTGCTTACAGCAATGTCATTTTCATAGTCGCCCATTACATGTTTATTGCATAACTTTTTGCACAACTTTTCCTCTCTCCAAAGTAAACATCTCAATACATTTTTCTGCCCCTCTGTGTAACACTTTACACTGAGGGGTGAATATGGATCTTCCACCTACCGCTAGCTGCTGAGAAGCAATTCTTTCCATGTCGGTGAGACAAGCCATGGAGTAATGAAAGTAATGAAATTAGTGTGGATAAGAAGCCTCTCTCCCCTACAAACTGTTACAACCATTAGCAGTAGTTTACAGTCTCTTGAGCTGTATAGAGGATGCCCGTCAGGAGCTGTATAAAAATCTTCATTTAAATGGACTCTTACATGGCTCCTTTATGTAGAAGTGTAGCTAAATTTTATTTTCATTTGAATTATTCTCAGCTGCCTCAAAGAAGTTCAGATTTTACATTTCTAGAACAGGGATGCGCTTCAATGGTTCTTTTAGCTCCAAACTGTTGAATGAACATCATCTTGCCCACTGCTTGTTTAGAAGTTAAGTATCTCTTCTGGCATACGTGAAAGAAAGTAATGCACATTTATCATGCAACGACATAAATATGTCCTTCCAAAACACTGTCTAATTGCACCAGGCCCCCCCTCCTCCAGAAGCACTTGGCTCCTGGTGCCGCACACGATGCTGAGGGGCTGGATTCCTTAATTAGCTTAAGTGTTGGCCATCTCTCTCTCCCCCTCTCACACCCCCCACATCTATCTTAAGAGAAATAAAAATATATGTCCTCATATAACTACAATCTGCTATTTTCCCTGCCAGTGACGTTTTGAAGTAAGAAAAGAAACTGCTGTTCTCCTCGTTCTTGCCCCTGCGTCAGTCCCCTGGATCTACAGCATGGGTCGCACACCCATGTCAAGGACACCTGCGTGTCTGTGTAACGCGGCCACCGCTCTCCTAGGAAGCCCAGGGTGGCCTCTTTATGGGATGCTCCTCCGAAGGTCCTTAAGAAGCAAACAGAGAGGGAGAAGCCACCGGGAGCCAGAGCGATGCAGCTGCTGCTGCTCCGAGGACTGAAGACTTGGCCCACACTGCTGGGGGGCAGCTCAAACCTCTGCCAGAAACAGCAGCCTGGTGGGTCCCCAAGAAGGGATTCTGTGAAGGCTTTTTCTTTGTGTTGTACCTGAAAAATTTTCAGTAGTGGATGACCTGGGCCTTAAATATTATTTTTCCCTTTGCTGCGTCAGAAACTTGCAGCACGCACAGCCGTGCTTGCTAAAATCCATCCTTTCTACATACCCCAGTTCGGTCTATAGCGGCGCCCCGCTGTTCACAACTGTTTGCCTGCAGTGCTACTGATCTTAGAAAAACATGCTTTCATACTGGCAACCTTGGAAAAAGAACAAATAAGAATAAAAAAGGCCATTTAGAGAGAAAAAGAAATCCTTCTTGCTCAGTTGCATTAGCATAGGAGAGCTTTTTTGAGTGCTACTGGGAAAAAATTATTAGTTTGTTTGAACGTGCAGATGCTCCTCAACAGGTAATCACTGACATGGATGTGCTCTGGCTCACAGAAAAGACAAGGAACAAACTTTCAGGAAAAATGAAAAGGATCTCAAAGAATTACAGAGGCGTTTTTTATTTGTAAGAGAACAGGCAGGCTCCACCTACAAGCTGTCTTGGCTCATTCCAGGGAATTCAGGTGCCGGGCCCAGCACCCATCTCCAACTGAGCTCATCATGAGGACTTTAAACACTATTAAATGGACACACACTTAGCCTTTTTAATTGAAGCGCAAAGAAGTGCCTTAAATAGCCAAATACTAAAGCATGAGCTGCTCATATGTCAGGAACTGGCTTCCAGAGGGTTCTGTCCTCCACTTCACACTACAGGAACAGAGGAGTTGGGTTAAAATAAACACGTCAAACGAAAAACACCTTTGGTGGCACCTGGAAGGACATAAACCAGAAGGCTCTTTGGCACTAATGAACATCTCTTGGATACTTCCAAGGGGAAAAAAAAGTAGTATTATTTCTTCATTTAGGTATATAATAAAAGCAAGAACTTTTATATTTGATTTGGTGCAGAGAAAGCACACAGTGGAGGAGAAAGCAGCAGCACGGCCTTCTCCTGTTGGGGATGATGCCTAACAAGGGGCATTCTTGCTCAGGGCACTTCAGCATGGTCATCATCTGCAGGACACGAGGGCATCGAAAGGCACTGGCTCAATTGCAACAACAGAGCGGGGAAGCCACTGAAATGCAAAAGAGCCTAAACTGGAATTCGTTCCAATATACAGCTGCTGTAAGTCTAAAACTTGGAGCAGAAGCAGCTGTTCCAGGCTACGCAACACCCCAGGGGGAGGGAGGAAACGAAGGCCTTTTGGGGCAAGCTACTGCAGCTCAGGTCGCAGCCACACTGCAAGGCTGAAGGGCACTTGCAGAAGAGCCCTTGCTCATGCATGGAGGTCACAGCTGAGGAGCAAGACGCAATTTGCTCCTCCTTCTTTGCAGAGGAAAGAGCCCCCTTGGTCTGGTTGCTGGGTAATTTGCTGCACGAAGAGGGAGAAGTTGGCAGGGGAAATAGGCCTTGAGGTGATGGCCAGGGTTCGGCCAAACCGATCGATGCCCGAGCTCCATGCACCTCGCCACCTTGCTCACACTGCAGTCCCCTTCCCAGCAGGGCAAGCCCGGGCTGTAACGATGCCACAAGCTCACGCCTGTCACAACAGCTGCAGTATTTGCTGCTTTGCCCCCTTTTTTACCTATTTCCTGACTTACAGGAATGCGTTCCCAAGTGTGACTGTAACTGCGTGGCAAGAATTAATGTGCAAAGTCACCTCCTGCAAAGGGGAAAGTCTATGTTCTTACAGTAAGAGCCGATTCCAGCTCGCAGCGCACGATGGAGCAGGCGGCACCCAGATGCTCCTCCAATGCTCGGCCCAGGGCTCTGCACCAGGGCCGGCTGCTCGAGCGCAAGCGCTGCAGCGGAACATTCGTCAGTGCGAGGGAAGCACGGGTGAGACTTCCTGATGTGCTTTAAAGGCAGCATGTAGAATAACTTCTCGAGCTGCAGATGTGGACTCTGCTCTACAGCTAGGCGATCCATTACATATTGTTCCAAATATTCAAATTATAATGAACTACTACTCATCTCTCATTCTTTTTTGCCACTGTGTGCAGTTCTGGGCTCCCCAGTATAAGAGGGACGTGGAGCTTCTCGAGAGGGTCCAGAGAAGAGCAACCAG
>JAVCKT010011574.1:0-11188 GCA_032273925.1 Rhynchotus rufescens
ATGGACACGGCGGGAGAGCCACCTGGCACGCTCCGTGGCTCCTGCAGTCCCGGGAGGATGGACACGGCGGGAGAGCCACCTGGCACGCTCCGTGGCTCCTGCAGTCCCGGGAGGATGGACACGGCGGGAGAGCCACCTGGCACGCTCCGTGGCTCCTGCAGTCCCGGGAGGATGGACACGGCGGGAGAGCCGCCTGGCACGCTCTGTGGCTTGTGCAGCGCCTCACAGCTCACGGCCTTGCGGGCGCTGGCGAGCAGCACCCGGGAGCACAGGGCATTCTGCTGACTCGGCCAGCTGCTAAAGACAGGCTAAAATGATCGGTGAAACTGGAGGCTAAAATCAATCCATTCATTTTTAATGCAGGGTCTTGTTGGGCAACAGGGAATGATAGAGTATGAGGTTAGGGCTCGGATAACTGGCCACAGCAGAGATCTACAGCAGAGAGGTGTAACAGAAAAAACTGACTAGTGGAGTGGCTTTTGGTTACAAAAAGACATTATGGGCAGTTCCTACTGCAATGCCAAGAATAGCACAAGTAAGAGAGGTCACCCATTTAAGACAGTCCAGAAACTGTTTTAACCAGCAATCAAATACAACTGGATTATTTTCTTTTTGTAGTGCTAAGCTACATTAGCAAAACTGGCGTGGCTTTACCAGTGCATAAGTATATATAAAAGCCTAAGGTATCCCAGCACACTTCGAGAAAGGAAACAGATATTTTAGATAGCTTCGAAATATCAAACAGGCCATACTTGCAGCACTTTTCCCAACATCTTTCATCCTGTTTCTTTAGCCATATACATATTCCTGCAAGCAGCTCAGCAAAGGACAGAGTAGCCGTAACTCCATGTACCTAAAAGCTCCGCTGCACCCTGCCCTGGCAGCAGGGATGCCAAGGAGCTCGCTCCTCTCCCAACAGACAGGGACAGGATTTCGACACACATCAGCACAACAACAGTTGCACTGAAAGAAATGAGCAGTGCCTTAAGAGTTCTAATTAAATTTTAAAAGCTAGTATTAGACATACATTGAATAGTTTTGATCTTTTGTTCCAGCAGTCAAGTGGTTTTATTCTCTTTTTAATGGAGCTATTTTAGAGATGAGAAAGTTTTGTAAGGAAAAAAAAAAGACGAAACCCCCAAGTAGAGTCAATTAAAAAGAAATACGCTACCAAAACTCCATTAAATATCCAAAATTTTAATCTCAGAGTAATGAACTCTTTACAAAGAGATTTTAAAGATTCACATATTGTGTACATATTCACAAAAGCAACAGACTAAGGCATAGTCTCCATAGCTGTGTTCAATAAATAAAAGACTTAAAAAAGCGATGTGACATGATTTCATTTAAAACTTGTTAAGATACAGGCAGCAAAAATTTCAAATATTTGACTTTTTTTTTTTTTAAACATGTACTGGACTGTCAGTTTATCCAATTATCGTGAGCATGGGCTAGATCCATTTCTAATCACTAAAACAAACATTCTAGGAAGAGCAGGAAGCATAAACCTTACTGTAAAGTGCTCAATTTTCATCATAAATCAGAAATGTTAAAGATAATCTTAATACATTCCTTACATATCAAGTCTAGAAGTACAGTATATACACAATCTACAGTCTTGTCTGTTTAAATAGCAAATAATTTATCTATAGATCTCAAATGTGACCAGCAGCTGAAGGAAAGTTGAAGGGCTATTTTGATTCACCCAAGGAATAAAAGACAAAAAAATGGAAACAAAACCTGAGAGCACCCTCCTCTACATATATCCATCAGAATTCCCTTAATTTCACTGACTAACTCCCATGACCCCACTCATGAAGCACTTGCCAGCACGTTACCAGCACAGACTTGGAACATTTCTTCTGCAACAGAACTGTTTGGGTCTCTACAACAGGCAAGACAAACTGCTAAGAGGAAATGTAATGAGACGCACTGAGTCCCTTAATTAAATAACAGAAATATGTCACACTTGCTGAGATAAAAGGACTCTGGACCAGACTGACCAGGAATAAAAATCTGGACATTTACTTTATTTTTTTACTGAACTTTTAGCACTTACAAAAAT
The DNA here is from genome assembly GCA_032273925.1 of Rhynchotus rufescens. Classification (NCBI taxonomy): domain Eukaryota; kingdom Metazoa; phylum Chordata; class Aves; order Tinamiformes; family Tinamidae; genus Rhynchotus; species Rhynchotus rufescens. The sequence continues at coordinate 2,066 of JAVCKT010011574.1, forward strand.
ACAAAACTAATGAGAGGTATACGTGACACACAGGAAAAAAGCCTCCATCAGCTTCTCTCCCAAAGTTTTCACCAGCGCATCTCAGTCCAGAGCTGCAGTATGTCTGCCAGCCTCTTACGAGGAACAAGCCTCCTGTCTAAACAAGCACAGAGCAACCCCCTCCCTCTCGCTACCAGGCCTTTCTGTGACTTAGACTCATGGTTTTGTAGCATGGAATGTTATTCAGGACACAGGTTAAGCTTCTTTCCCTCGGCTGTGAGTGGCGAGGCGTTAGCACTGAGTATCACCCCGCGCCGCACAGCGCGAACCCTTTTCCTCAAACATTCTGCTCAAAGTGCAACGTGACAAGCTTGCAGAAATACATGCACCTTTAAAACATAAGACACAACAGTGTCCATGAAGTACAATAAAAATGTTTAGCTTCCTCTTATTGTCTTTCTCATCTGCTATGATAGGCAATCATTCGTTCTCTTCCATCCTTTCTACAGCTTTTAAAACTGGACTTTTGCGGAAGGATACAAGAGCATAACCACTCACACAGTGACATGGCTGACCTATAAAATAACATAATTACAATAAAATCAAAAGCCATAAAGTACAATAAAGTTGTATACTCCATAAATGAAAACTTAACTTTTGGTCAACATTTTTGCTAGTATAAAGACAAACATTTGCTGTACAAAATCCCTAACATCTGCAGGAAGAAGCTTCTTGTTTAGCCTCAGCTTGGTGTGTGCTAAGCCTGAATTTTGTGTTTTCCTAAAAGGAAAGGCATAGAGGAGACTGTAAAGCTGATTTTTTTTTCCCTTGCTTGTACCCATTAGCAGATTCTTCCCTCACCAAACCATAATTATGTGAAAAAGAACTGTTGTGCTGTTCAGAGGAGCGGAAGGCCAACACGCACGTAGGGGCCACAGAAGCTGTCAAGGGGACAAGCGACTCGGTGGGCTGCCCTCGCCTCCGCCCGCAGCCAGCTTGAGGGTCGTCAGCTTTCGAGGAGGATGCTGAGGGCTCTTACGGAGGTTGTCGTCCATCTGCAGAGAAATAACGAGAGCCGGATCTGGCAAACGGCAGAATACAAATTATATGATTAGTCTATTTGTTGTGGGTCCAGTCATGAATGCTGCCTTGCTTTTTTTTCCTTTTTTTAACCTTATTATTTCAGATAATAGGATGCCTTGGTTTCTTTTCTCTCCCAAATATCAGTTTGTGTTAGAGCTGCTATTCATTTCATTAGCATATGATATCAAACCCAGGGCAAATGGGTGTGCTGCTCCCCAGATCATTTGGCCAAGAAAACTGACGAAAGCAGCATGGCTGTCATCTCCTAGAAGGCCAGAGCTTTGGTTTGACTGTGGAACAGTCAAACTCTCCTGGAAAGCAGTCACAGTCAAATTGCAAACATCAGCAGATGCTTTTGCAAGCTCAGCACCTTTCAGGAGCAAATGTTCTTCAGATCAGAAACATCTGAAGGAGTTGGGGAAACCTGCATAATTTGCAGATCTCAGAAAATAATTAATAAAAAGACTGCAATAATGTTTTCTCAACTATAGGTTAAAATTAATCTCTGAATAAATTATTATTAATTCAGATAATAATCTGAATTAATCATTCAGATGATTAATTATAATACATTATTATAATTTATAGTAAATAAATCACTATTAATAGTAATTTATTAATAATTTATTGATACCATTATAATTATTATAGTAATTAATGATTTATTATTAATAATTTATTATTAATTCAGATAATAGTAATAAGTAAAAATAAATGATTCTTCATTTTCAACCTTATCATTCTAAGGCACTGCATGTGGAAAAAATACTACTATACAATAAACAGAATCACAGAAGACAGTACAGGGAAGATCTCAAGAGGTCATTTAGCCCATCCCACTTCCTCAAGGTAGGACCAGCTTTATCTAAATCACGCCTAACAAATGTCTCTGTAACCCATTCTTTAAAACTTCCACAGCCACACTTCAATACTACAGAGAGGAGAGACAAGATCTAATGCTCCAGAAGCTGTACATAATTGACGATCCACCTATTTGATAGGCCCATCTTTTCCAAACAGAAGTGTTGTCTGTCCTCTTAGCTAGAATTTTTGCCTCTGCGTCAGTAGACTAATTGTTTGCAAGTATTTTTCACACAAGTTACAGAGCTTTTAATAGGTGCTGAGCGACACTCTTGGAAACAAGAAATGCGAAGAAATAAGAAGCAGAGGTAGAAGCACGAGGAAAAAGAAGTATGTTGGGTCAGTGACTAGGGCACTGAGCTGGAGGCAAGGGAAGCTGGGCATTGGCCTTAGCTTGCAAGACGATTTTTGAGTTTTGATCAATACCTTGGCCGCTTTTTTTTTGCTCAAATGTGCACTTGTTGAAAGACATCAGTCTTTTTTGGTATGCACAGTTTCAAGATAATGTTCTTTTGATTGAAATAAAAATACTTCCAAAGTACAGGGCCTCATTAATCATTCCTTTCAAATTACATAATTTTTCCTGTATCTCTATGCAAACTAACTCGCTAGAAAAGCGGCAATTAAAAATGTCCATTGTAGAGCTGCAGTTGATAGGCAAGAATATTGTGAACGAGAAACCATAAGGAAGCAGGAAAATTAGAGACTGAAGCAAAAGTAACCTTTTCAATCAAGTTGGATTCCTTATTTACAAGCTGTGTGAGTTTCTGTAGATTAGCATCTACTGAATCCTGTCCAGCTGGAGAATGGCCTGGAGAGTAAGGTAGAAAGATGAAGAGTGAAAAGGTTCTTAGAAAAGCTTTCAAATCTTTTTTTTTTTTAAATGCATTAGAGATAAAGTTTTTTTACAGTATTTTTATGCCTTCTAAAAAGGATTTAAGTGCAAAAGACATTCCACACCAGGAACAAACAGAAATACTGAGTGTGAGCCATAGCACAGAGACAGGTGTATTTTGCCAGTGTCTGACAGGCTTTAAAAGTAAGGATTAAACTTAAGTTTTAATTTACAGTCATTTTTGCACAACTTTAAAATATTTCTTATTCATACAAATTCCTGCACAAACGGAGTAAGACCTACTCCTGCCTCAGCTCACAGGTGGAAACCATCCCTCCTTAATTGTCTATACATGAGAAAAGGAGGAGAAGAAACGCAGCTTACCTGAAACACCTAACCTGAAGTAGAAACTTAAAATATCATCACAGAAACGACACAGATTGGGAAGCTGTTTCAAATGCTCTTGTAGCTGTACTCTGGGGAAGCACACTTTATAAAGAGGTGCAAGGAAACCAAACACAAAGGCATCCAAGGTAGAAGGCCTGAAAGAGTAACAGAACAAAACAGAGTGACTGAGAGAGGAAGGTCAGACCACTATTACATCCCATATTACATATCCCTTTCCTGTGCATGTCAAAGACTATTGTGGACAGAATGCAGTCAGCCCTTCTGGCAACCCATCTTCTCACACCAATCCACTAAAAACTTTGTACAGAGTATCTATGGATTTCAGCACCTCCTGATGAGAGGCAAGGAGGCAAGCTGAAGCAGTAACTTCAAGATTAAAATCTCGTCAGGACATCACACAGACTACTAGACAAGCCACTTGAAAACACATTTCTGGCATGACAGAAAGCATGCAGACAAGCTGTATGCCAGGGTAACCAAATCCTCTCTCATGCAATGGTCCAGCCAACTGATGCTCCTTTTGGGACCCCTTGGAGCTGTGTTGGTGGCACTATCCATTTTCCCATCTACACATGTACCACAGAAGTGGGTTCCCACATCCTCCCACAGAGGCACTGACACCACCTCAGGCTTAAAGTGTTTTTCTATATAGAAGTGCAGAGGGTGACATTCAGTGATTAGAAAAGCATTCTCAAATGCTATATTAATTCATCAAGCACCCCACATACTCTGAGCAGCTGTAGGCAGCACCTGCCTCAATGAAGAAAATGCAGAATGAGGGAGAATATACTGAGACACTGCACTGATTTCAGCAGTCCAAAGAACTCATTTGTACCCTGCTCCCTTTTTAGATCTTACCTGAAACATAAGCATGAAACACAACCCACTGTGCAGCACTTTTTTAACATCTGGAGGTAACAAACCCCAGTGCTCACTGTGTCACGTAGTACCTGTTTTCTTAGCCATTAAAGAAAATGTGCACTCACGTATTTCCAAAGAAAAACTGAGATGTTCCCAATCTCTTCGACAGGAGATTTAGGCATTCCTTGGCATCCCTGTATATCTGATAAGACACAAAACTGTCTAAGAGTCCTAGGTGTAGTATGCACAGCATCATTCACCGTTTGCCAGTGTTTTAACCTCTTTCAGTTCTTCTCTTTGACAGCACCAACTTACAAACCAAGTTCTTCACTGCGTGACACGTACCTGTGCTTCCACCTCAGTGAGACTGTAGAGTGGAGGACCACCCCTGGTCAGCAAGATCCTGTTAAGAGCTTCCCTGGACATCCTTCCAGGCAGATACAAACTCAGTGGAAAGCGAATTCTTGAGGCAAACCATGGTTTTGTCACACTGCAGTAGTTTTCTGCCTCTACCCAGAATGTGTGCAGCTGTATCAACATAAGGAAGAACTTGAACAACTGACTGGATGTGAATAAGAATAGTACATTTCTCCTCAAACCTTAATGTGTAAGATCTCTGCCACAGAGGTAGCAGCAATTGTAATTTAAAGCAAGCAGGCTCCATACTAGATTATATTAATACTTTGAGTGTTGACATGAACAATTAAGGCCACAGTTACCTTATATATAAATAAAAAAAAATAAGGGATATTGCACTAACATATACATGCATTAAATTACACCCACCCACTCTGTATATATACATACACTCTGTGTGTATGTGTGTGTATATATGTATATACACATACACATATTGTAAATAGAAATTATATTTTAATACTTATACACCTATCAATAAAAAAAATTCTAGTTTCCAGAGTGTCTGATGCTACACCATAGGTTCAACAGGAGCAGGTTTGAATGTTTTGAATTTTCTTTGGAATTTTACATAAATCTTAAAATATTAATAAAATAGGGGTGATGAATTTGAGAGTCCTGCAGAACAGCTGAAGAGGCTGGCTTGTGACACATCTGATGAAAATAGTTTTTCCTGTACAAATTGTCATTCACCTCCAATACAGAGGCAGACTCAATGGCTGAGGATATTTATTCCTGTATCATACTCCCATGAAATTGCAGAGGACATGTGGCCAGGTACTATTTAGAAGCAAAGAACAAAATTACCAGTGGCTAATTTAATTTCTCGAAAGTTTCAACAAAACAGTTACAAAGGTCTTTACAGTTTGTACACCTCAGATTAGACACCATCACATACACCGTATCTTAGTCAGAGGTTTTTCAGAAGCATCAAGTGAAACAAACAAATAAATGGCCAGAGTAAATTGTTTTTAGAATACTGTTTAGCAAAAAGTATCTAAACCAAAAAAAGTTAAAGGTACAATTTTAAAATCTGTCATGAATTAATTATTATTAAGCTTCTATCATATTCTTCACCCACTCTGCTTTTTTTTCCATTTTCAGAGGTTGCTAGGCAATAGCTCCTAAATTTGATTCTCAGAGCAAACACATTTCGGCCAGGACAATGGTGTTACTTTAACATTTCTCCCACTGGGCATCTCTTGTAACAGTCACCTCCAAAAATTCCACCCTCTGTAAAATATTTCTGGATATTTACCAGAGCAGGAAGCAGTTTCTCTTCAAGCAGTGCAATATATGCCAGCGTATCAGCACCTTGTTTTGCAGTCAATTCATAGTCAGCATTGTATTTCTATGAATTAAAAAAAACATCAGGCTTAACAGCTATCAACTTAGCAAATGCAACAATACTTGTCAGGACAAGAAGCACAGGCTCACTAGAATTTCCTCCCTTTACTACTTCAGTCCCTGTCCCACTGCCTTGCATTTTACATTCCTGCTTACCCATTCCTAGACTTTTGTAATCTTCTGTTCCCAAAATAACTCTTGTGCATGCTTTCCATCGCTTGCCAAGCAACTGTCCGGTAATGCAAAGCCAGGTTTTCAGCCTTCGTAGCTGTAGCAAACCTCTAGCAAATCCTAGTCTTTATTTTTGGATAGGAATGCTTTATTATCTGCTACCCTTAATTAGCTTTATAAGAGTTTGAAAATTGTGCAACAACAACATAAGAGACCAAATGCACAACCAGATTAATGCAGTTACAGCTAACTCTACCTTTTAATTCTGACACAGGAACCTTTTAACCTGCATAAAAAGGACTGGTAAATTTGGGACATAAATTTTGCTTTATTAATTTAGAAGCAGCAAAAGGTCAGTGCTAATCTTTATTTCTGTCTGAAAAGTAAGCATATCACTGTTATACTTTAACTGAGGTTTTTTTTTTCCCTTACATTAAGGAATCTTAGGAATTCAAATGTTAGGAAACTTCTGAATTTTAAAAGACTGTCTAAAAATACTCTCTCAAACTCTCCTTTTTCTACTCTATTTTTCTTTTCAAAGAAAGACTTAAAGTTTCACTAACACGTCATTCATCAGACAATCTTCACTAGGCAGAAACTGAATTTCTAGTATAAAAACAGAATAGAAGGCTAGACGACCATCTTAGAAAAAAAAAGACAATGCCATGCTTTATTAGACATCTTCATACTTTGTGAAAATAAACTGTATAGCTTTATTCTTGTGAATAAAGCATTACGTGACCTCCAAAATGCTCGCAAGTGCTGACTATATAATAACACGATGTGCATCAGGAAGAACTTGCAGACACTCTTCTGCTAAAAACTACTGAAAAAAATGCAGTAGGTCAAAAATAAGCTTTATATATTATCCTTCAAAAATAGCATTAAGAGACAAATACCCATTTGAACAGTTAAAAACACTCTTCCCAAACTGTGATCTCCTAGGTCTGCAAAGCCATAGTGCCATTAATCCGTTCTAATTAAGAGTGGGATGAAACTGCAGGGTACTCAGTCAAGAAAAGCTCAACTAGGGCTAGTTAGCTGGGGTTTTTTTTTCTTTTTTCTTTTTGTGTGTCTGTTTTTAAGCCTTTCAGAGGACTAAGAGTAAACCTTTTAAACAGCTATCTGTAATCCACCACTTTGCAAGCCTTATGGATGTCTGGAAAACACGAGAGCATGGGGTGAGAAGTGAGTTCCAGGCTCTTGGAAGCTTGTATAAATATAGAGAAATGACACAAACATGAACTAGGATGCAGAGAAAATAACCCTGAAATCTCTTGAAAGAGACCTACCTGCTTTCTTAAGAAGTTTAGTATTTTTGCTGGCTGAGAAATAACAGTGTCTTCCGATATCAAGACTGGTACCTCTCCTAAAAAGTATGAATAATACAGTCATCAGAACTTACATGTAAGATTTCTAATGTTACTGGACAATGATTAGTCACTTCAACTATCTCCCTCCTCTCCACAGCATGCTCTCATCTTTCAAATGTATATACATAAACCAACTTTTACTGTACTGTGCTGTTAATTTAACTACAAAGGACCCACATCAAATCAGACTGAAGCCGATGCCATCTAACAGATTATTGACACTTCGGAAACCAGGCTAGTTATCTAGTTTTCAGATATCCATCTTGAATAAAAAATAAAAAACAGAATCCAGCAACCCAGCTCAACTGCTTGCTCAACTCAGCACCCCTAGGCCATTCCTTCCATCCTTTGCTACCCACCCTTCCCTTCCAAATCCATTTTGGCCACTTGTTTTCTCTTGCCTCACTACAACCACTGTCCAAACCACCAGCACAGACCCCAAATAACTCCCTTCCCCAGAGGCATCCTGCCCTGCTACAACTGATTAGATTGCAGGAGCGCAAGGAGCGTAGACTGAAATCCCTCTGGAAGAGGGGATGTCTTACACACAGGACACATTCACTTTTCACAGCAAGTCAAACATGACTGATACTTCAGTAGCACATGGCAGCGCAATTACCAGCAACATGTTATTTGGATTTCGGGGGGTATGGATTTCATGTGTTTTGACTCTCAAGAAAGCCACCAGAGTTCTGACAGCCTGTTATGTCTAGCTACTTCTTGGTACTTTCCACTAACAGTGAAAAAAAAATTTGAAGAACAAAAGCCAACAGCCCAAACTCAGTGTGGACACAGTAATGCCTAAATTGAACATGTGGTAAGTGTAAACGGAGTACTTTAAACTTGCAGTGATTTTATCTGTCTGGAATACACCTAGACAAAAATCGTGTCACGGAGAAAAAAACGTAAATAATAAGTATCCAACTTTTCCTCTCTCAGTACCTTATCTTGAACCTCTCTGACAAATAGCTGGTGAGTTATCCTTTGTAATTCAATTGTCCAGCTAAGCACACTAGTTAGGATCCCACTGATACAAGCTGTGCTCCCTGAGACTCACTCTCAACTTCCAACTGCATCAGCCTTTTAAGTTTTGCATTATTAAAAACATCCTATTTCCATATACATGTCTAACTGCTGTTATTATAAACATGCAAACTGCAGAAAGCTTAAAAACCTGTTCTACTATACCACCTATTTAGACTGTGACAGAAACAGGTGTACAGCTAGCATTATACACACACTTCATGTAAAGTGTCCTCGGGGCACTTAGTTTATGCCTTCCAATTACTTTATTTCCATAAAATCAGCACACTTGACCCTGTAAACTCATTTATAGGCATGCTATGGACACAAGGAGCCCAGAGTAGAGCAGGTTGCTCACACACTAAACCAAAGGAAACCCTGAATTAACTCTGAAACTCGAACCCACATTTATAAAGTGACTACAAGTTGTTTTTTTAAAGAAGGGGAAAAAAAGGGGGAGAAGAAAAGGTACCTTTTGGAGCTTTCCAGGATTTATTTATGGCATTCACTGTCAGGGGAGCACCAGTAAATTTGGCATAAGCCTGGAACACAGCAGAGAAATGCACACATACATAAATCGGTACAAACAAGCCCGCAAAGCAGGAGCCGGGCCCGCCGAGGCGGCTGCGAAGCGGCGCTGCCCGCAGGGCCCGCGGCGCTGCCGCCGCCGCCGCCGCCACGCCCGTTAACCGCCGTCCACCGACGTTAACGGCCGCCCCGGGGCCCCTTCCCGGCCGCCCGCGAGCGGGGCGGCCCCGCGGAGCG
>JAVCKT010011577.1:0-15667 GCA_032273925.1 Rhynchotus rufescens
CACCAAGACAAGTTGAAATTTTTTGGAAGTGGTACAGACTCTGTGTTGGGGTACTTTTTTTAAGTGAAGGCTTAACTGCTGAACTCTGCATACACGCAGAGCAGATCCGTGTCCTAAAACTGCTCTGCTTTACCACAGAAGAGTGAATGAATTCCTCAAAGACAACAACCCATCAGTGTGCTTTCAAGATATGTGTTTATGGATGAAACACCTAATTATTTCAGAATCGGCAAAATTCACCTGTGATATTTTTTTTATGCCTGGTAAAATCAAAGAGAAAGCATCGAAGAGAAGTGAAGAAGCTGATTTATTCTTTCACATATTTCAGCAGGATGATATTACAGCTGCTGATTCACAGTCTCAAAGGTAACTGGGGGGAGTCATTTGCAAATGCATTAAAAGGAACACATAATACCTGGGGACATGCTAGCAAATTTACCTTTGGCAGATAAAGGAGATGTTGCCACATGCTTCTTCACCAAGGAATCTAGTACTCTGTAATGGCATGCCAGAAGAGAGTAGCATTTCTGAAACAGAAGTCTGCAAAGAAAGTTTTCCTGAGGTTGGATATCATTAACAGTATGTATTTTTATGGCTATGTTCTTTTCTCTATACTCATTATATAATCCCCATTAACAGTTGTGGAAGGTAGATGTATCTATCAAGAGAACATATCCTCAGGGTATCAAATTCTGTTATTCTCCGTCTTTGAGTGTAACTTGACAGAGACAAATATAACCATCCAAGCTACTGTGTTTGAGAAGGACGTGTGTATTTCCCCAAATCCATTCAAAGTGACTCTATTCCCAAGGGGTTATATTTGAGTCTAACTTGTCTCTGATTTACTGCTTTAGCTGAGCTGATGGATTATAAAAGGGAGTAATTTTTTTCTCATCGTGTTTTCCTGAATCTGTCATTGAAATGCTGCCGTGTGGGGACAGAATAGTTCATAAACATTATTTACCTAGGAGAATGGCCCCATGCAGTCAGAACAGCTCTGAGTGGTGATACCACATAAACTCATTCCCCCGTCAGTGACTGACAAGAAAAGTCTCTGTATGTAAAGGATGTAGACTTGTTAAATGAGACTTCTTATTTGAAAATTGCTTTTCAAATAGGCCGAGAAGGATGGGTTATGCTGAGGTCTAAGGAGAGATACTGGGCAGGATTCTGTATTACCAGAATGCAGGGCAGATATTGTAATCTAGCACCATTATAGCAGCATCCTTAGATCAGGGGATTTGCCTGAACCTGACTTCAGATATTCTGAAGTTCAGAGGTTTTTGAAAAGCTAAACAAAATGAGGGATTTTCTCTTCTTTACTTCACTAATTTGTCATTTTATGTTAATCTTAAATGAAAGTCTAAGTCTTAAACTCTGACTACAAATGTTGCACCCTAAAGAGATCCTTGTTATTGTTTTTGTTTCTGTGTTTGTGTATGGCTGGAAGGGAGGGATGGTCACAAGGAATGCATATAAAAAAATCCCACAGATTTTTATCCTTTTATCTAAAAAGGCTAATTATACATCCCTCTGAATAATATTGCTATTTTGAAAGTATGGTAGCCTTTTAAATTCATTTAAATGCGTATTTTTGTGGGCATTTATGTGCCCACAATTCTCCCCACACTTAGGAGCTTTCATAGAAATTTTGACCTGGTTCGTGAGCAAAATGCATATAAGCCTAGAGTTTTGTGTTGTACAAGAGAAGAATCTCCCCAGGCAGAGCACATCCTTGCTTTGCTTGACCTGAGAACTGTGGCTGAAAACCTTTTGTTCACTTGATTCTTATCACGTTGCTTAAGTCAAGCTTCAAGAATGAGCAGGTCCAGGCTGGAGGGACAACGTGCCCCCAGCTCGTGGAGCAAAGGGGCACCAGCAGTCGATGCAAAACGTGCAACCGTGAAGGGCCGCTTACAGAGGCTCATATGAAAAAGATCTAACAGCTCTAGTGTGAATTCCTCCTCCTCAGTAAAAATAAAACGCTCAACAGCAGAACTGTAATTTGTGTACTCCAAGCCATGCCATTGTATGCAAAATCTTTTTATGTCTTGTGCCATTTATGCCTCCTGTGCTACATAATTATGTATTTCCTATGTGTGAATGTGTACATTTTAACCAATAAAAGAACCCAATTGCAGCCCAATTACAGCATTGTATTTTGAGGCCTCTTTTGATTTTCTTTTGCTTTGAAATTCCCAAATCCATTATTTAGGTTTGGCTCGTTTTAAATAAGTTCTTTGTGCCCTGGCCCACAGGGTCTTACTCCCACTTTACAACAAAGTCAGGATCAGGCCCTTTGAAATCACAGGACAGGAACTCAAGTTCTGCAAAGATTTCAGAGCAAAAACTGAAACTCGGGCAATATTTTCGTCTGTTTTCAGAGTGTTAGCCCAGACTACAGATGAATGTTCATCATATTTTCCCTTGAAACAAAGAATTGGGGTAATTTGGCTGAATTTTGTTTTTGCATTCATGTTGCATATCTGCAGCAAATGCAGAAGTTTCACTTCTGATACTGTGCTGTGTACTACTGTTCCATTTATATTGCTCTTTGTCTTTGGAAAAGGACAGTTAAGAACAAAGCAGTTCAAACTCCTTCACTATCCCGTGGGGAAGAGGCATCCATTAAGCCTGCATACAGCTGAGGAGATTGTCACAGAGAGCACTACTCATCTCTCCAAATGTCTCCCATATATTTTGTTAACCAAAACCTGAGACACTAGAAGTATTTTTTTTCTGCACTGGCCTGGGCTTGGAAAAGCTGCACGAGGCCAGAGCCCTTTCCAAGGACTTTGCACCCACAGAAAACTGCAGTTGAGCCTGTTGAGCATGCAGTTGACCATGCTTCAAGTGGTCAAAATGCATTGAAGGTGTGGGAGAAGGGTATGGCTCTATGCCTCTCAGGAACTATCCAGGAAGACTGTCAGTAATTTTAAGGGGATATTGCTAAAAAGAAATGAAAGGAAGATTAAAGACATGAAATGGCAGTGATAAAGATGATACTATTTCTCATTCACAAAGCAACCCAGCTGTATCAAGGGGAACCTAGAAGAAAGTGACTTAGCTTAGAATTTTCTTTTCTGTGTGATTTGTTACCATCTTAATGTTTGTGCTGCATTTTCTCTGCTTTAAAAAACAAACAAACATAAATCTCTCCCAAGCTAATACATTTCATGACCTTTCCTGGTGCCTCTTCCCTGGGAGCAGTGAGGGTTTGCAAGTGTTTGCCAGTCTCTTGAGTGAGCAATGTCTATATTACCTCTTGTTAACATACAGCAGCTGCCTTTAAAAATTATTATTTACTCGGTTACTTCTGCATTTAAGTCATTGTAATGCTCTTTGGGGTACAGTAGACTCCTCTGAGCATCTATTTCACAACAGCTAGAATTGCAGTTTCAGGAGGGTCTTTAGGAAAGATCTGGCTTGTGGCTATCTGAGTTGCTTTGTGCTGTAGAGACTGCTGCAGATAGTCTAGAAACATCATGTAAGCCAGGTCGGTTCCTGGAAGCAACACAGACCGTTAAGCGTGGCAAGGCCAGATACTAAAAAGGTCTAAAGCTCTGTTGGAGTGTCACCTCCGAGTGTTTGTCTGACCAAGCAGGTTGCTATTTTTGATCACCGTGAGGCTTTGGTCCTGAGTTGTTCCATGGGAGCCAAGGTCAGGGCTGCAGCCATGTGACTGCAGCAGAATGGGTGAGAGGGAGCCCTTTGTAGTCACCTGAGTAGTAGGAGCAATATCCATATACCCACCAGGTCATGAGGACCGTGACTAAATGCTCCATGAGAAGGAAGGAGTTTGGCAGTACTGCATAGCAGGAAGCTCTTGACTATCTTGAAGTTGGGCTCTTGGCCCCTACAGTAGATCCGAATACGTTCTGCTGCCCAAAATTTTAATAGAAGATATATTTGCTTGCCCTGTGTCATCATCTTTAAATCGTCCCACATAGAGCCTGTTCAGTAAGGATCCTCCTGGAAATAAGGTGATAGAGACTGATCAGTCTTCATATTAAGAAGCTAACCACAAATCAAATAAGCTGGGCCAATAATTTAAGAATATGGTTGGTTTTTTTCCCATGATTTTGTGGAGTTTGAGTTTGTGCATAGTGCTGAGCGTATTCAAAAGCCATACAGATAAATTGCAGAGCCAGAACATGATTCAATAGAACATCTCATGGCTAATAGACATAGTTTGGCTGTAGCATTGTTGCAGAATGCCCTAAAAAGTAATGAATTCCTGAATTCCCATGTTAGAAATTGGAAGTTTAATAAATAGACCTTTGAAAATAGGATTGAATAACTGCCTTTAATGTGAATATTCCTCATTCCCCTTGTAGTGGCGAGAGAAAGGGAGGAAAGGCCAATTAAGATTTGGGGAGAAAATGTGTCTCTTTCAAGACACATGATTCACCCTTCCCAAGGCCATTGTGAGAAATGAAAGGCCCGATCAATACTTTGAACTGGGTTGGCGTTGGCGTTGAGACTGTTGAGGGGGAAGGGATGGAGAGAAATGTGTTTTTGTAAGCAAGCCTTCTGAAATAGCTAAAAGGAGAGGAAGGATGGATTCAGAAACTCCATTCAACCTACTTAGAAGTTTTACTAGCGTATTTTTATTCTGGTGAGAGTCTGTGGCAGACAGAGTGGAGGCACCTTTCTTTTCTTCTGAGTCTAGGGTGTTCTTACTTGTGTGTATTTTAAATGTCGTTTGTTTGTTTTGCCACCGCAGCCCTCCTGTCAGGAAAAATCTATGCTCCTTTCTGTATTATAGAAAGGAGCGTTTAAAACTTGAATGTCTGCTGTCTATTTTCAGTCTCTTTAGTTGAAAAAATAGCATTTGTACAAATCTAGTGTTCATACTCTTTCAGCTCTGTTTCAAGTGAAGTAATGGCAGCTTTCACTGTGCAGGCAGGCACACAAAAGGAGGTGAAGTTGCAGGATACGCTTTTTTTTCATGGACAGGTCAGAATTAGTTGTGCAAATGTCAGTCTCAAACCATGAATCATGATTCTTCAAACAGAGCAGGAAAGGGTTTTTTTTCTTTTTTTTTTTTTCTTGCTCTTTTTTTTTTTATTTTCTAATCTTATGGACCAGCTGAGTTTTGCTGGATATTCACTGTAAATCTGAAATCACAGAAGGAGTTAACCACCAAAGACCACTTCCAGTAAATTCCAGACTTAATGCATTATGCAGAAAAAGCTGGACCCTGTGGTCATAGTTGAATAAATTGATCCTCATGTTATGTCACATACAGTTCTTCAGCACTATGTGCTGTTTACTGGCTGTGCTAGGGAGGCCGCAGGTTGAAGCTGGAAGAAGATGAAAGGTCCATTTGAGTGCCCTATGAGAAGCCATCATTTAGCTTTTTTTCAGCTTTTTTTTTGCCTGGGCACACTATCCTTTTGTTCCCATATCAGAGAGGGCTAAACAGTGGCCTCAAAATGTGAAGTAAGTTAAAAATCTGAAGGTGAAAATCTATTTAATTGCTTGAAGCAATCCCAATAATATTATTTTTATTCCCTGCTTTCAAAATGTGTTTGCATTTCATTTTCAGTGGCGGGCTTGATTCTCCTCACACCTGCACTGGTGTCAGTCCAGGGTGATTTCACTGAAGACAGCTAGCCTGGGTATATTTGAGCAGTTAGTACCATGCTAAGTAGTACTTAGTATGTAGTTTGAGTAGTTAGTACCATACTAAGAAGAATCAAGCCATGATTAAAACTGCCAATGTTCAATTTGGAAGCCATGGATAAAAATAGTGTTATTTTAAGGCTTAAAATAGAGGAATGAGCTTTATCTCCAAGAGCTCCAACTTAGTATTCTGTTCCCTCCCTTATTTTTCCCAGTTCCTTCCCTCCCTCTTGCTGCTGTCAGATTAGATTCTGTCTCTGTGTCAGTGCCTGCAGCAATCCCTCAAGCAAAGTTTTGCCAGTTCCACATGCTGTTAAAAGCCAGACACTTCCACTGCAGAGATGAGTTAAATGAGGTTTTCTAACTCTTGCTCTTTTTTTTTTTTTTTTTTCTGTCTCTGCACAAAAAAATTCCCCATTCCATGCCTGCCTACAGGTTGGCAGTAGTGGTTTCCTACATTTAGGATGCCGTCCATCCAGCGACTTTTGAATTCTTTCCCCTTGAGAAGAAGTTCAGCTTTGGCTTTCCTTCAGTAAGCCAGAGTGGCCAAACTTCTTCTGACCAGATCTAGCTTTGCAGAACAGTTCATCTGGTCTGCTGCCTTATTTTCTGGCCATCTTCTCAGGCATGCCTGCAGAGTAGGCTCTAGCCTACATAAGTAGTTTTAAAGGTATGTAGTTTCCACCTGATCGTTTTTTTTTTTTCCACTCATCTCATAAGGAGCTTCTCTGTAATGGCTGGATCCCATGACTGTGAACTGCTTTTGTGTCCTGTTGCATTCTTTTCATTTAATATTCTTTTTTTAAGGCAAGAACAGTTACGTGGTAGGGAGGAACTGTGATGTTCATCTCTTCCAAGTACTTCATAAAGAAATATGACCATGGAAAGGAAGTTTCTTTGGACTTTATTTTCTGCAGAGCCTTAATTAAGTTTGATGAGACAGGAAGGCAACACAATAGTCCCAAGCACTTTGCAAACAAGAAGTGCAATCACTACACAAAGCCTCCACTGACTAAGGCAGCTGTTATGCTAGGCCGGAAGGCTGAAGATCAAAAGGAAACCCAAAAGGTGAAAAACCTTCCAAGGGAAAGAAGGAAGTTGCTAGGGGCTGACCAGGGTGTTGTCAGTGATTCATGACTCTGTATGATGCAGGTTGAGGCAGAGAGTCTGCAAAAGAATGTCCAGGACTGTAGTTGTCTGTTGCAGAGACAACTAAATATCTGGTGAACTGAACATAAATTTAATATATTTTTCTCTCAGATATTTTAGTTGCATGTAAATTATTGCTCCTCTTTGGCTTTAAGAAGGCTGTCTCAACACTCTGATAATCTTTGCTTTTAATACCAAAGGAAATGCTTGAGAAAGTACTTTCCTAATGTTGGTTTTCCTGGGGTAAACCATAGTTGAGATACCTGGCTGCAGGAACTATGTGAATCTATCCCAAGCATCAAGCAATGGCTGCTAAAATGGCTGATGCAGACTGGATAATTAATAAGGTTTGATAATGAAGGTGGCCTCATAAAAACCAAGAAGTTTCTCAGATCTTATTCCTCTGGTAGCTGTGTCACTAAACGTGATCCTCTGCACCAGGTAGCAACTAGCTTACTCAAAAACATTGGAAAAGAAAGCGTCAAAGCAAGCATTAAAGGGTGACTGAAGCCTCATCTCCAGTTAAGTGCTCCGTCCTCTCAATGGCATAGCTTTTTCCTATTGCCTTCCACTGCCAACAGACATAGCAGGCTTTAATCCAAGCCTTGATCACACAAGTTGTCAAACACTCTGTCCCCAGTCATGCTCTGAGCTTAGATGTTTAAATCAAGGAGAGCTTTCTCTGCTGTCTTGTTCAGCGTCTTGGGCTTGAACTTCTCCCGATAAAGCCAGTTCATGGAAGATGTCCAAATAAGTTTTACAGTGCTAGATCATTACACTCTTTGTGACTTGCTAGCTGCAGTACAGTCCAAGCTTGTGGATCAGAACAATGGTTCATTGTCCTGAATATATGAGTATCTGCACACCCATTTTCCAAGTCATAAAGACAGAGGAAGAACATTCTGTTCAAAGACTGCTACTTATATCATAAAGCCTGATGGTTTTCTTCCCTTTTCAGTGCAGTATTAGAAGTATTTTTGCAAAAGAGAGTTCATCTGCTCTTGCTTATTCTCCAGAGATTTTGCTGCATTTTTTTAATGACATAATGAATTCTAAATCAGTGAATTGTGGTGTCACACACCTGTGACAATGACAGTCTTAAAGGCAGGGAGACCTTTAACTCACACCTACATTTAGGAATATTTAAGAATATTTAGGAATATTTAAGAACGGAACAGTTATGCTAAATTAATTAGAATTTATCCATTGTTTTTTCCTATACATTTTACATCCCAACTGGCAATTCCAGGCATCTGCTGAAAGAACAGACCTGTGAAAGCCTGTGTCAAAAGTAGCAATTCCACAGCAATTACTGAGGGAGTTGTAAATGGGGAAAAAGCCTGTTCTGGTGTCCAACAGATAATAGTACAAGTTTAATAATTTAAATATAAGATTATATATGCTTTGCTTATGTAAGTGTACCCTTTTAACTCTATTTTTTTTAAATTAAAATGTATGTTTTTGTTTAGTTATCTTTTTTAATAACTGTTGTTCAGTAATATAATTTAAATTGGAGTCTTATTTTGTGGGAAACAGATGTCAAATATGGATATGAAATATGGGATTAGACATCCTAGAGTATTCCACCTCACCTTCATCTGACTGTCATATGGCAGCAGGTCTCTTGTGGGTCTGTAAGGGTGTTGCAGGTGCCTTTTGTCCAAAATGGCACTACTTGCCTATACTTAGACAACTGAGTCTGTCTCTTTCTTACAGTAACACTCCATTTTAACTCATGATGGCATTAAACTCGGAATTGTGAGCTGTAAATGAAAACTTGAGTCTTGTTTTATAGGGTTACCCTGCTGATGTTGCCATGGGAGTTATGGAGTGATTTGCAGTGTTGCCAGTTCCTGTGATTTTATCATAAATCGTATGAGAGATGACATTTTTCATAAAGATCAAGCACCTAGATTTTTGTGTGTTGGGTTTTTTTTTTAACCATTTTTTCCTTTTTGCAAACCAGACAGTAAGTCTCCAACTGTCGGGCTTATGGCTGAAATTTCAAAACATAACCTAAATGCATCCTAGCTGTCCAGAGAACAACAGTAAATAAAGGAGAACTCCAGCAGTTGTCTTTATTAATATTAAGTCCATTATTTCGGTATTCTTTG
Organism: Rhynchotus rufescens; assembly: GCA_032273925.1. NCBI lineage: Eukaryota > Metazoa > Chordata > Aves > Tinamiformes > Tinamidae > Rhynchotus > Rhynchotus rufescens. Next base: position 8,892 of record JAVCKT010011577.1, read on the forward strand.
TGTCTAGTCTTGTTATCTTGCATTTTTGAAGCCTTTAGGTTAATTATGGGGTTGCTTCTTCTTCTTTGTATTACTGCACAGAAGATAATCAATAGAAGGATAATCATCAGGACCTTTCCTGCTCTTACACACAAAGCTCAGATCACTCCTGTTCCTTGCTTCTCTGCCTTCTGCAATTGAATCATCAATACTTGAAAGGCATTTCTGGAAGGCAAAGAGTGTTTTTTTTCACATCAGAACCTTTCCTAGCTTCTGTAATGTTGGTAGAGACCTCATCAGTATAGATGAAGTTCTGCTGAGGTTATAGATTTTGTGCTGAGGTGGGAAGCACCATAGAAAAAAATGCTATATGCAGTACTGTTTATGGCAAAACCTAGTGTGTCTCTCTTGGGAGGGGAATGTAATACAACTTGGGCTTTCTTCAGAGCTGCTCTGGTACAATTCATCCCTTGACAATTTAGCCATGACATCCTGGAGCTGTGCTCTTCAGAAGAACAGGGACAAGCTTCTTCATGTCTTTCTGAGAAAGGCATCCTGCTCCTTGCCATTTTCTTTGATATAGTGGAGTGACGTTTTAAATTTAAACCTCTTCTCTCAGGTGGAATTATATTATAGCAGCTGAGTAGCTTGAGTTCTCCTGCCAGTATGTCACATGGCAGTATTTTTTAAGGTATGGGGTCTCTCTGCTCAACATTGCTGTTTTGTGTATATGCATGTGGCAGTGGCACTAAATGAGAGAACAGAAATGCAGTAACTGTGTTTTACAAGAGAGGATTAAGAAAGTTTAGCCGATATTTCTGATATCCATTCTGACACATACATTTTTCAGTGTAGATATTTTATATATATATATATATATATATATATAAAGATAGCATGTTGGGCTTGACTTTATTTGAATGTTGTTGTTTTTTTAGAGTCCTATAATGATACTAAATAAATATGAGGAAGGTAAACTATAGCCTGAGGCCTCAATGAAAGTTGCACATTTACAAACAAGAGGCACAAAGCAAACAAGTCAATCGACTTTGGGTGAGCCGTACTGTTTACAGGGTTTAGAGAGGCCATAAATAAGAGGTGAACCATGAAGTAAAAGTGTTGTCCAACATGCCTGACTCCACCAGAAACCATGGAAGTGATATTTCTTATGTGGCTGCTCTAGTGTCTCATCCATAACGTCATACCCAGGTATTGGCTTGCATGCATTTTAACCAGGATGACTGCTCTGTGCTGAACGGTTGGTTTTAAAGGTTCACAGCCAAGAAACCACTATCTGTTATCTGGAGCGAAACTCATGGACAAAGAAGGAAGGAAAGCTAAAATTAGTCCTCCTGTACACGTCAAAACAAGAAAACAAACATGAGAGAGTAGATGACAAAACCCACATTTTAGGAAACAAGCACCCACATTTTAGAGTGCCAGGCATGCAAATCTGGGTTTTCTCAGTTATTTTCCCAGTACACGCACGGACTGGCTTATGCATATTGAAAGATTGCTTTTGTCCAAAGCGTTTAAATGACTTTGGTCAGCTCAATAGAAGAAAGCTTAAAGAGTTTAACGCAAGGTGTTGTGTGAGCTAGGCAATAAAGTAGTCAAGTAGTCTTGGAGGTGTGCATAAAAGTAGATATCAAAAGAGAAGCAATGTTGCTTTTCCTGGGCCACTCTTGCTTGTGGGCCCAGCAGGGGATGAGTGAATACAGCTCCTAAGGGAAGAGTCATTTTCGCATTTTCAAGCTTTCAGTTGATTAGAAACACCTCCGAGTTCATGTGACTTGGAAGCAGACTTGCCTTTCCTTGATTTTTAAGTGCTCAGATTCTGGTAGCAGGCTAAGGTGACAGACATTGATAACCTCACATCTGTTTCTGGATTTCACCTTGGGCCATTTCAAAGATTGACAAGTCCTACTTCGGTGTTGACCTCAAGTAAAACTTGGGTTTAACCCACTTAGTTTGAAATTAGTTGGATGCCTGAGTTATCAGAGTAAACAAAAGAGAGCTGAACAAATGACGCATGAACACCTGCTGGAGCAGTATGACAATATGAAGGAAAGTAAACTGCAGTCTCAACTTAAATCAGGTGCTGAAGTGTGGGGAAAAAAAAAAAAAAAAGGTTTGTGCATATGGACAGTTCATCCATGTACCTTGAACTGCCAGAGAAATGAAGAAAAGAGTTACTACTTTGCCAGCCTTTGTTATGAGAATTTTGGGTAGGAGACTGAAGTACAGTGGGTTGTGGAAGTGCTAAATATACCATTAGCTTTTGTCCTCAGTTTAACCTGACCTAACTTAGATTACTTAGTAATCTAAGTAATAGATTACTATTGCTTGAATTAAAGGTAACCATTCTTGACTTAGAAACTTAAGGTTTATGACCTTACAGAGAATTGTTAGTTCCCAGCAAGCATTTATTTATTTATTTTTAATCAAGTTGCTTGATTTGGAGATCCCTCTTTGGAAGAAGTCCAAACATATTTTCATCTATTTGTTCCAGTGGGTGAGTCTTGGCAGAACCTGGCATAGTTGCGAACAACATAGAAATAGGCCCTGCCTATCTACAAACATAATATGCTCAAAGCAGGCACCAAGGGACCTGCCTTCTTGTGGCCTTTGGCTCGAGTTCTCTACGTGTAGTTAGCCCTTCCCAAGTTAACCTTGTTCAAGTCAAACCCAATCATGTAACACCGCGATTCCTAAGCTGTGCAGATGGTTTGAATTAGCTGGACAGTTTTTCAGTGTGATATTGGACCCTAATGAAGAAGCCTTTTTTTATGGGAATGAAATCACTTCTGCATCATTTATGAGGATCATGTGCCTGTTCTAAGTGTTGAGGAAGCCAGAGAGGAATGTGGGAGGGCAGTGTCTGAGACAGATGCACACGGTGCTGCAGCTACACAGTGAAACACAGTCTCGTTAGCTCAGAACCAACGCGGTGGAGATGTGGCCCAAGCGTGTCCAGTTTGAGCACCAGGTGTCTGTTCACTGTGCTCAGTTGTGTGGTGTAGACACAGGAGCTTGGGTGAGTCAGTCTCTGTGGGCCATCTTTGGAAACAGTGACTCCTTAATACTTGTCTACATTGCTTGTCCAGACTTTTAGGACCACGAGTTGTGTCTTACAGGGCATAGGGACAGTCCCACTTAATCAAGGTGCTTGATCATTATTGTGAACTACCCAAACAAATAAAACTGATTATCAATGTCTCTTGAATATGCAGTAAATAGATAGTGCCATGCAAGAGTGGAGCAATTTAGCATCCTGATGAATTTATAAATATATATTTTATATGTATTAATATATACTATATAATATATAGCTATATATCAGATTCAAGACCTTTTGAGGTCCTACAATGCCTACTTCAATGAGGCTTTGTTCTTATATTCCACTTCAGGGAATTAGTGCAACACAAATGCTTCAGGAGAAGAAATGTTTACCTCAGCCTGTAGCATATTGCCAGCATTCTCCACCCTCATAAGTGCTCCCAGTGAGCTCATCCTAACCCTCCCCTGCACACGGGAGTTTCTTCTGTACTATTAATTTCATTAGGAGTTTTGCCATTGATTACAAATCGCAGTAAGATCAGAGACCTTAGGTCCATACTGTAGCTTGCTAGCAAGGAGAAGGATGTGGGATTTGGATGAGGAGGGATGGAGACACTTTTCTGTCAGAACTTCATAAAGGCTCAGACATAAATTGTTTGCAAGCAGTCTTTTTATTTCCTTATGGAAAAAGTCTGTATATTTAATTCCTGCAATGAAATATTTCTAGTAGTAAAGCTCTAGAAGGAAGAAAAAAAATCACAGCTAGTGGAGGGAAAAGGGAAAAATTGCAAATCCCTGGTTGCCTGTTACTGGTTGACTAGCAACATTTGGCCATCTATAACAATATGAACCTAGTTAGAACACACAAGTGGCTGCAAGGGAAGTGTTGTACTGCATAAAGCCTGGCGTCTCTTTACATTGCCTCAACCCTGAACCCTCTTTTCCAAATATATTACATAGTGATTCAGATTGAAACTGTTGTAGTCAAGTCTACTCCACTTCAGATAGCTGCATATTCATTTTAGCTTTAGAAAAAGTTTATGTTGGCATTTTCTGTTCCTTGTAGTCATGCTGGCTTTTCAGAATAGCTTTTGAACTAAAAATATGTTTCCTGAAATTCATATGTTGGGATAAATAACATCTATTACCGCTACCATGGTGAAGCAGAGAGAGAGTGCTAAACTTATTCAGTACCAGTAAGTAAGTTTTTCAATGCCTGGATGTAGAAATGTAGCTGTTGTAGAATTTCACAAGGCAGGCTTCCCTTGCACGTTTGCTTGAGTCCCGTAACAGTCTAGCAGCAGCCTACATGAGACGTACAGATGTCCTGTTGCTGCACAAATACCCTGTTGCATTTCCAGCCTGAGGTTCATCCATACTGTCTGGCAGACCACCCACCTTAAACTGGCCACCAACCTCAGCTATAGGTTCTGCTGTGTGAGCTGTGGTCCTGTTAGGGATAACACCCACGTTATGCCTCAGGTTAGTGAAGGCATGTTTGCAGAATTGATCAAGAGCTGTGTCATAAAGCTGTCGTGCACCCTGTGTGCATTCCCAGCATGTTTTGCACTGCAGTTACGATGCCCCACGGTGCGTGACGCAGGATCCTGCACAAGGGGCCTGCACACTGCCTGTAAACAGCGCAGGTGGGCAGCTGCAGAGTAGGTTGTTCAGTGCAAACTGAACTCAGAGCAAGGTTGATTCTGCAGATCACCAAGCAATTTCTGCTCTTCCTGAAGATAGTAGAAGTTGGCTTCACTTTTCAGATTTGCTTTGATTATCCTGGTCTAGACAGAGTGGCACTTTCTGTGTTGCAAACAAAACTGGTAGCTAGGCAAGATCAGAGATTTTCTAATTTGAGAGGACTGCTGATGAAAAACATATCTTCATAATGAGCAATAATATAATCTATTAATTTACCATTATTGATGACTTTCATTCTCTCTTTTTTTTTCCTAAAAGCTGAAATTAGGTCTCCTGTAGACATGACTAAGGAAAATGGATTCCAGGTGCGCAACCTGTGCAAATTTTGTGACGTTAAAGTTACAACCTGCTTAAACCAACACGAGTGCAAGAGCAACTGCAACATCACCTCTATCTGCGAGAATAATAATGAAGTCTGTGTTGCTATATGGTAAGTTATTTCTTGTTACAGGCAAGGCATATCCACATCCATCATTGCTTAGTACTTTCCTAATGTGATGCTCTGAATCTCCTTACTCACCAGGCTCTCCTTTCTCTCTTCCATCTTGTGGCTGTGCTAACCGTACAGAAAGTTACTTGAGGTCAACAACAATTTTGATATGAAATGTTCTGGAGAGTTTTGTTTTGTTCTGTTTTTTTAAAGTTCTGTTCCAGATTATGCTGTTATTGGAGAAGAGGCATGTTCTTGCTCAAACCGTTAAACTGCATCCACCCACAGCGCTCATAGAGTAAAAGCAGAATTGAGACTCAGAGATGATCATGATGACATTTCCTAAAGAAAAGCAGTTCTCTCTGGGTTTAACAGCAAACTAGTTTATGTACACCTATTACCTTATTCACCATTTATAGGCTTTCTCTTAATGGGGAGAAATCTTTAATGTATATGCTGTCTTTGGTTTAAATATATTAGCTGTTCTGTAGTTTCTGCCTAAGTTCTGAAAAATCAGAGGCATATGAAAGTATTTGACTCATAGTGCCTTTTTTTTTAGGGATACTTGAATCTAAAACTGCCTTCCAATCTAAAAATGAGGATTTTACTTTCCCATAAACTCTAAGCCAATCCTACCAAAGAAAACCAAAACCAGCCTTTTGGGCTTCATAATTGTCTAAAAGCAACAGAACTAAGTATTTGCAATATTGCTGCTGAGTTAGGAACGTAATTAGAACCACTTAGAGAAATAAATGGGTTTTTTTTTTTTTGGTTTTGATGGAATAGTAGTGTCCCTTGACTTGTCCCTTGACTTGTTCAGCATAATTAGATAAAGACACCATACACTGCAAAAGGAAATGCAGAATCAGCTCAGCCTACACTTTTCATCTGTTCCTAGAGTAAGTATTCAGTGTTGGTTATTGTCACACAAAGTGGCTGGAGTGCAATTTTAGGTACATTCTGGATGTTTCATTGGCCAAATTGTCCAGAAGACAACTGAGTTGAAAACTATATTTAAATTGCTCTTCCCATCTGTCTCTTATGTCAATGAAAACAAAACCTTCTAATGTGAGCCATATTTTAAACTTTTAATATTTCACTGAGAGGCAGCTCTGGTTTGCACCAGTTTCTATTTTTTTCCCCCCCAAAATAAAAATGCTGATGCTGACTCATTCAGTGCAGAAATTATCCTGATTGTAGGCTTCAAAAACAAAACACAACAAAAAGCCAACCCGGTAGAAATTCCTCAGATTTTGAGGAAATAATTCTGTTTTTATCGTAATTTCCCACAGATTTTTACTGTCTGCACAGTGACCACAAAACCCAAAAGTATGTTGTGAGTTTCACAGCAGTTCATTGAGCATTAACTTGAATAATTCTGAGTGAGATTTTCAAAGGCAGTCATTACAGCTTAGTGTAATATGATACAGGGATATCTGTGCCGTTGTACAGATGCCTCGGTGTGGCCAAGTCCCAGAAAATCTTCCCATCCAGGAAAGCCAGAGAAAAACATATGAAGTTCTTCAAATCCCATTTGAGTTCCCAAAAGAGGCAAATTTCAGCCAGACATAGTCCTTTCTGCTTTGTTCGTAAAATATTCCTT
>JAVCKT010011579.1:8296-31997 GCA_032273925.1 Rhynchotus rufescens
CACTAATTTTGAATAAAAGCACAATTTAGTCCTGCACTCTCCCTCCCTTTCTCACCTTCTTTTTAGCATGAAGACATTTATTCAGAAGAGCTCCCAGACAACCTTAGCACTAGAAATATTTCTTCTTTTTGTTTCACCCAAAAGAAAACAGCTGAAAAACTCTGGCTGAGGAAAAGACAGCTAAAAACATTGAGTATTAAAATCTACCTGCACTTGCCTAACACATCCTGAAGCTGAGGGAGATCCTTCTGCCTCGGCACTGCCAGCAAGGGACAGGGCAGCCAGGCTACCTTCTTCCCAAGTGGGCTGCTATGATAGAGACATGAGCCTCTCCACTGCTTGCTGCACGAGACCTAAATGATAGTAATCCTGTTGTAACAACACAGGACCAAAACTGAATTCATTCATTTTATTGAGCACCGTAGACTGACTACAACAATAACGTGGTAATACCTGTCCTCCGCTGATGTTATCTTTATGGTTCACAGCTTAATTGTCCCTCTAGCACCAGGATATACAAATGTATTATTAAAATGAGACATCTGGCAGAGGCCCTAAATGCCTTTATGTCAGGAATTTACTGTGTATTACTTGTAACAGTAAATCTGTTGTGCACATCTGCAGCAGCAGAGAAAATCACATCTGACAGCAATGATACAAAACATTCATGGGAGCTTTGGAAAGGCACAAGGCTGAATGAATCCAGGCTTTTACAGTCCTTTACGATCTCCGCTGAACCTGATCAAGCTGCAGAAAACCATTTTATGGCACTTCTCTCAATTTCAACTCAACCATCGATTCTTGAAGCAAAACACCGCGAAAACTTTCAACTGAATATGTCTATAACTAATTAATTTTGATGGAACTGTTTCTGAGGTTGAAATTATGGAAATGATTGTGTTGCTTTGTGAGTCAGGGCCTAGCTGTTTTGTTTCCTCAAAATAATTTTAGATGTTCCCATAAAAAAAAAGGATTCTATTTCACCAAGTTACTGTATTAAGTTTTACTTCTTTTAAAAGACATTTGTGAGAGAAGAATTTCATCAAAAATACTCATATTCTTGTAATTAAGAAAATGTTTGTATTTTTTTCTAGCCTCATCTTGCCTGAGGTTTAAGAAACAGAGAGAAGAAGTGGCAAGTCTTCATATTTAAAGCTTTAAGTCCATAAATTAAAGTTTCTAAGTTTCATTTGGTGGGGACACTTGTTTGTTTTGTGTAATCAGTGTTGATGAGAGTCTGGTCATATTGAAGTAATGGAAATTAAATTTCACATATAGAAATTAATTACTTTTTAAAATCTCCTCCTGGCCCTCCTAAGTAAAACAAACAAACAGACAAAATCCCTCATAGCTCCCCAACATTTCCTTTTTTTTTTTTTTTAGTATAAGGATGAAAGCTATAACATGACAATAATATTTCTTTTGATTTAAAATATACAAAGGCAGATTTTTTTCTTCAGATCTAAAGAAGTAAAAAAGAGAGAGCCTGATAAGAATCCTCACAGATTCTTGAATATCTTGAAGAATATCACATATTAAAAGGATAGATTTCGTCTTAAAAGCATACAAATATGTATCTGTGAGCCGAGCACATCTTTTTAAAGAAACAGATATTTGACTTAGCAAGCCATTCGCTTTGTAAAAAGGTTCTAAATAGAGATCCATGCTAAATTTTACTGTGCCATTTTCAAGCATCGCCTTAGTCTACCACAGACAGTAAACTAGCTATTTGATCATAGTTTGTTTTCCTAGCAATTGCTTCTCATCTAGCTGCCTTAATGCTGCCTGATGATTAAGCCAGATCTGCCACAACTGGCACACGAGTCTTTTCTGCCTTTCTGGAGCAAGGCTATATTCTATTACATACTCTGATGCTTCTCAAAATTAACAACATATACTTCTTAGTATGGACTTAGAACTTATTCTTTTATTTCTGTAAGCCCTTTTTACTTGGAAGTTGTTTTTCTTCTTCGTGATAGTGAGGAGTACCTCTGATAACAGTTAATGTTTTACCGTCAGCACCAAGAGGAAGTAACACTAAATATCCACAGTCTCTCGTTGCCTTCTCATGAGGCCTCTGATTCCCTGCCTGGCTGACATACGTGACAAGTAAATCACCACTAATTCCTGCATATTCTAGATATCGTTTTGCAAGTCACGAGGTGAATCCTGCAACTCTTCCTTGAGCAATACAGGTAAGCGGGGACTGTGTCTGAGCATGAATGGAATCAACTCATTCCAAAATATAGTAGTATAAAGGGTGAGTTAACCCTTTTACTAATGTGGATTCCCTGGAGTCCTGCTCTGCTTTCCCTGTGCTTGGCTTGAGATACCAGCACCGTCCCCACTCTGCGGATCCACCTCCCGCAGCCAAGCGCTCAGCCATGTGTTGCGTGGAAAGCAGCCATCAGGAAGAGTAAGATTACAAACCAGCATAAGGACAGGAAAGAAAAGCTTAAGCAGAGTGTATTCCTCCAGACGGAAACCTGGCCGGCACCCAGACATAGATATTTCCCCACCCCTGCAAAAATGATCTACCACAGGGATCTCGAAGGACAGCAATGCCATTGCTCCTGTGTCCCCTCTGGGAAGCTGGCCACCTCCTGAATCTCCACCTGAGCCACTCGGTAGCCACATATTAGAAAGCTGGAAGGGAGTTCTGGAAACCGTCAGGGATGGCACGGAGCCGACTGGTGCGCAAGGGAAGCTTTGCCGGGCGCAGTATTTCTGTTCTGTGGTTCCTCGGTGCAGGAAGCACCAAGTGTACACAACAGGCTGTAAAATCCACTTTTAGTATAAACCGCGCTGAGCTTGACGCGCGTGAGGCTTGAGAAAATACTTTCCGTTTTCTGTAAGAGTGATAGTGTATACAAGCTCTACCTGTAAATGTAAAATGCAAACTTGGTTTATCTAAACATCCGCCTGAAAGCCTCTCACAGCTGCTCTCAAAGCTCCTAAAGGAGCCCAGGGAAGAATCATGGCAACAGTGCTGTATTTGAACCTCTGGAAAAATAATATCTGATGTTTGTCAAAATCTTAAAATTATTTTAAAGGTCTTTTTTTTTCTTTTCCAGATTCCTGAAAGGGCAAGGGCAATGAGTCTTAAGCCCATGCCTGTTTGCTTTCTGTTTGCATTGTCTTCTTCATTGCTGTATAAATCTGATAGTTGTTATTAGAAAATTTCCGGAATATATTTGCAGAAAGAGTATCCTGCACTTTTAGTAACCCAGTGGTGCCTGTTCACAGCTGATCCTCAGAAACATCAGTGTAAGGATAGAGTAACATGTAGGAGAAGCTTTAAAACCAGAGTTTACTTTTGTTTTGCACATGTGAAATGACAGTAATTCTACTGTCTATATGCACTAGGTGACGGTGGCTTAAGCGAAATTCTGAGGTTCAAGGCTTTAAATTTCATTTCTTTCCTGCCTCATCACCTTGTAGTTGGTCGCCAAAGAGCTTTTTCCATTCCAATTTACAGTGCTAAAGACATTCATCCCACGTGGTTGTGCAAGCCCGACACCCCTCTCCCTCCTGAGCCCCTCTGCTCTGTTCTTGCTTACAGAACGTAGCAAAGACCATCTGCTCAGGGTGGCCCATTAGGTTTGTCCCAGAGTAAAATTAAAAATGCCTCAAATGGGGATTTCTCCGAGGGTAGTAGGTGCTGATGTACTTATTATAGATGGAAAACTATAGCATAAGCACTTCTCTGCTCAGCCTCAAGAGCAATTTCAGCAACCATGTTGCAGAGCTGGTCCAAGATAGAGCTGATTTTCTTTGCAACAAGAAGCTCCAGTTTTGTCTGGGCTGTGGGTGGCTGGGAAGGGGCAAAAATGTATGTATATATATATATGAAATAAGACTTATTTGGGGGTGAAGATTGAAACACTAGCAGCATAGGACACCACACAGGAAGTCATGGGAGCTGGACACCCCGTGTTATGTGCAGAGCCGCCTGCCTCAGAGCAGAGAGAGCTGGGGGAGCCCCACTTACCCACAGGCCCGGCTTTTGTGCACTTGTTAGACAGGCAGCCTTTTATTTGCATGAAAATAGACTTTTAGGAAGCCATTAAAATGTAACAAAAAACTATTTAACACCCTCGCATACACCGGGTCTATCTCCACCACCTTATTAGAGCTTTCCTTCCCTTCTCTTCCCTTTTCTTTTTTTTTTTTTATTTTTCCTCTCCCCTCGGCCTGCCTCCTCGGCGCGCACAGCCCATATGGAAGAGAGCGCAGCCTGGAATCACCTAGCTGCCTCCATCGCTCTTTTCGCCCTTGGCTTTTGCAGCTGCTGTTTTCCCAGTGTTGTCCCGGGGCAGTTTCCTGTTGCCATAGCTGATCGCCTGCCAGCGCCTGCCCGGCCCTTTCAAGTGTCAACACTCCCGAGTTTGCTGCGATGGCCAAATGCTTGTTAATGAGATATAGCAGCTGGGTAGGGGTGAACCACTGAGATGGATAAAGGCACGCCGCTGGTGCAGGAAGCGATGCCTTTTGAATCTTTTCAGCACTCTGAAAGCATTCAAATCAAAGAGGCTATGTTGTATTCATTAATAAACCCGAGTTCCCATGCAACCGCCCTACAGCCAGGAGTTTAACTTTGCAACGGGACAGGTGAATTTTTTTCGCCAGTGTTTTACACGGGAAGACAAAGGGCGAGAAAACAAGAGTTTGGGTACAGCCAAAGACATCGCTTCCCTATCTAGCTGCCAACAGAACTGTTAAACCCGGCAAGGTATTTGCCATTTCCTGACAATAAACAATAAAAGCTTCCTTTTCTTTTTTTTTTTTCTTTTATTTTTATGCTTCAAAGCTCACAGCAGCCTGCTTGATCTCCGTCTCGTACTTTTTTTAGCCTAATTTCTTATATATTTTGTAAACCACGATTAAAGGCTAAAATGAAGAAGAAGAAAATAACTTGTTAAAAAAAATTCAAAGAACCTATAGACGGGATTAATGACCAAAGCTGCTTTCATTCAACTGCAGCAGCCCATGTGATCCGTAGTCTGCATCTGCTTTGCTATGGCAGAGCATAGGAGTGCCCAACAGCTGGGCAAAGCAGGCAGACAGCAAATACAAAAGAAACTAGCATACAGTGCAAAGTTTTAAAGGCAACGTGAGCCAACGAGCCTCTTAAAGACTTTTCCAGCATTTATTTTTAATTGGTTTTTCTTTTCTTCTCTCTCTCTCTCTCTCTCTTTTTTTTTTTTTTTTTTTTTTTTTTTAAGAGAAGGGCAGCTGGGGAAGAGATTGAATGCTAGGAAAACATGTTTAAAACTGAAACAACCACAGTAATAATAGTGACAAAATTGCTTTGGAGAAGTTAAACAAAAGAAGTGTTAGGAACAGGAAAGGGCCATATGGCTCAACACGCCTGCCATTTTCTGGTTTATCTTAATTGTTTCCCTCACTTCTCCACAAATGAATACAAGTGTCTCAGGCTCATTTATATGCTTTCATTTCCCTTTCACAGTAACTTGTTCCAAGGTAATTTAAGCCAAGCCACTTAAGTGATATTTAGCTATTTGACTGTTTAGAGAGCAGCAGTTTAGATATATTCATCAGCCCTCTGCAGCTACTGTGCTTGTTTTTAGAATTTAGTTGTATCAAATGCAACTAGGTTGCATTTACCTGCTAAATGGCCTATGAGGGCAATGTCATTTCCTGCGCTCTAGTAGATTTTGGTTAACGATTTTCTTTTTCCTCAGAGAAAGACTGAGGACATAAAGACATACACTTCATGTCATTTTAATCTATGACTACTTTTACAATCAACCTCTAAAAATAAATTTCATTTTAGCATTATTATCACATTGCATTGTTATAACTGACAGACAAAAGCAAAGTTCCCTGCATTTAGGGCATTATAGGGCACAGGGGCTGAAGGAGCACATTTGAATATGTTAAATTTTCACTACAAATTAATACAAGCATCCTGGACTCACTTATATGCTTTCATTCTTTCCATCTTTACTTTGAGCCGGGCTGTGATCAGTTTGGCTTTGGGATATGAAGTTTTCCCTTGACTTTAACTCTTCTCATTGCCTTGGTCATTTAGCCATCCAGAAGTGACAGCAGAGCATGTAGAAAGAGGTGGCACGAAGGCACATTTAGATGTCTGGGGATGGCCATGATGCAAGAAAACGCCTAAGTCAGGAAGGAAGAAGAGTAAAAACAAAACACTTCCTATTAACAATAACATCAAGTGAAACCATGGCAAGCTGTTAAGCCTTTAAATAAACATACTGTGACAAGCTGAAGCATAAGCTTCAACCAGCTTGTTAGAACACAGTCCTGTATCATGACAGAAGTTAAAAAGTTCTACATACAAAAAGCTCATGCCAAGACAAAAGCTGCATCATCGGCTACTCTAGCTGCTCTGCATAAGGTGCAGATACGATGCTCATGGAGGAGGACAGTGTTTTGCTTGATTTCAGGCTCATTTCAGCCTTCAAAAATGCTACCTTGTAGAATCTGATCAAAAAATATCTGTCTTGTTCTGGCAGAAGCCAATCAACTTTCTCTTTCTTACAGAATTAAAAATGAATGATTAATAAAGGAGTCAGCTCAGTGGAAGTCTGACCTGTGCTTTTCTCCATATGGATGCAAGGAGAAGACTTCAATAATGCAGACAAGAAAGGAGGGATGAACATCTGTTGAATGGGGAGTACAGATCATTCTTAGCAGCATTTCCTACAAGTTTACTCACTCACTCTACCCACAAAGGAGTTTTTAATATTAATAGCAGTAAATGGTAAAGCTGAAGCAGGGATTGGTACAGTATGTGCTTCCTTCTACCATGTTAGCATCGCAGTCTAGGAAGCAATGGATTTTTGTTTGTGCCTACCCCACAGCTACTATCTTCAGCAGGAGATTTACATCAAAGGGGTTGCAAGTGAGCTGTCAGTTTTCTGCTGCCCTTTTAGAAGTATACTGCATGTTCAGAAAACTGTAAGAACTTTAACCCATAGGATCCCTGCAAAAACAGGCGCAAGTTGTTTAATTTGCTGATGTTGTTTATTGCAGAGGTAAGGAAAGTATAACTCAAGTCAAAGAAGATACTACTAAAAGAGGAAAAACAGTTTTTGGAGAGCTGTTTCAAGGAACATCTTGAAAGGTCATTGGTGTCCATTGGAATCAGTCATATTTAACACAATTTAATCAATTATACATATGTAGAAGAGAAAAAAAAAAGAGAGAGAGAGATAGAGAGCTTTTATATATCCTGGGAACACGGTCGTGCATGTGAGCAAGTGTAGCTTGACAGACTCTGATCTGACAAGCTCAATCCTTCAGCACCTATGCAAATCTTAAAAACAAACAGAAGTGGAGTGAACCTGGAGTTATCATGGCACAGCACAGTGCGTTGTGATCAGCCTCGCGACATGACTCTTCCTGGCATCACAACTGATTTGATTAATTCCTACGTTTTGTCATAAAAAAAGAAGTAATTATTTCCTTATTAAAAACTTGTGCTTGCTCTTTTGAGTATACGTGGTTTGTATGATAGCACTAGAATTTTGGTTGTACTCTAAATACATTGTTCTTCACCTGGGATGTTTGAGATTTTCTAAATCACAGCCAGCCCATAACAAGTTACTTCCTTGCTTATGTTAACCCCAATTCTTATCCAATTAGATAACTTTCACGCCATTTCTGACATCTCCTCTTCAGCTCGCAGGTTTATTGAATATTTCCTGTGGCTGCAGATACATAACAAAACCAGGTGAATGTTGACTCCAGAGCCCTTTTCTTCCATCCAGCTCAGATCTGCCCCAGGCATGCTAATGAAAAAGCCACATGTTCACCGTTGCTCCACCTTTTGTTCCCAGAAATGTTAATTAGATTTGCAAAGTTAGATATGCACAAGCAGAGTGAATAGGCTCATGAAGATCTCAAATTCTGCCATCTTTCCAAAAATCAGGATTAAAGGGAGCACTTTCCAAAGCCTGCAGTTCCTCTCGGCTTGCTTTCAGGCAAGTCTGCAGTCTCCATCTCCTCTGAAGGAATCACAGGCCCCGCATGCACCTCCCTCGAGAAGCATTTGGGGCAATTCCTTAGAGGAAGGATATGACTCGCTTAACATCCCCTGCAGTAAGACATGTGGGTTAGAGAAAGGCGTGCTGGAGGGGATGCCAGCATTATGTGAGATCTGCCAACCTGACAGGTTCAGCAGAAGCCTCTGAAGTTTCCCATCCCCACGCAGTGACCCGCAGCTAATCGGCATGACAATATATTGTGTAATTGCAGGAAGCCCCTGCAATATCACTCAGGAACAGGAAGCCCGGGGAGCTGTTTACAGCCGCCACCAGGGTGACGAAACCTGTCATTACCTCGCTCGCTGCTTCTCCCGAAATGTGGATGGGATTGCAAAGGCTTATCGCCCTGCTTTATAGGGAAGATCTGCTGAAGGAAACGAACAACAGAATAACGCGGAGCGGGGAAGAGTGAAAAGGAGACTGGGCTTGGTCAATTGCTGTCCTGATTACATTAAACAGGTTGAAAGACAGTTTCAGCAATTGCTTATTGTGCATGAGGAGGCATAATTGTTTGCCATCGGTTAGGCTTCGGTTAAGTTTACTATTCCTTATCTCTTGTTTAATTTAATACTTCAAAGGAGCACTTGCTTCTTGTCCTTTGACTCAAGTGGGCACAGCAGTGGGATGCCATGTGGGAGATGTAGATTTGAGAGCATTCATGTGCTCCCAACCCTCAGGCCAACAAGAACCAGGCACTTCTGCCAATTATTTTCCTTGTTAGTTTAGATTTAATTTATTAAATTGCACACTGCAGCTTCAGAAAAAAAAAAATCTGTTCAAATGCTGACTTACCAGCAAACAAAGAAATAAATCACAGGCATCCCCCACCCCATATCTGACTTTCTAACACATTTGTAGTGAACTAGGGCTTTTAAGATTCACGTTCACATTCCAGAGAATGAAAACAAAGAAAAGATTGTTTGGAATGGAAACCTATGAGTTCCCAGGGCAAGGGCTTAAAATCAAACAAGGCTCAGTAAGTAGTGATGGTCAAGGTTTTTAGAAGTTTCCTTCAGTTCAGATATCTTACACTTTCAGAAATTTCCACAATCAATCTGGTATTTGATATGAATTCAGTTTTCTATTCTGATTTTTGAAAATTCTCAGCCATTTTTTTTAAAGAATACCTCAAGCAGGCAACCAGCAGGTAACTGAATGTAATAACCATTAAGGACAAGATCTATTGACTAAATGTGGACTGAAAATACCACCTTCAGATTTAAAAATTAGACTATCTGCAGTAAATGTTACTGTCAACTCATAGAGTGCCCGATGGTAGATATCCTGCAAGTTTCACTTTGATATCATCTTGTGTTAAGAGAGTTTAGCTGGAACCCAAAGAGGCAGTGGAAACTGAGGTGAGATTTGTAAGAAAGTTTATGACTATTACTGGAACTGATTGTAGCACTGATTTTTTGGTTCAATAACCAAACTATTCCGTATCTTCATGCAATATCTAGAAGTCGGCCTGAGAAAATTAATAGAAGTACACAAAATGCTTCATTAGCTCAAACTTGAGTAGAGTGATTGGTAATTTTTTAGTAGAAGAGATCTTATCCCTGATTTTCGCTAATCTGTTATTCTCCTCTGAGATTTGGAGTTTCCCTTAGCATAATATTAGCCACAGACAGCTAGTAGATTTTTCTGATGTAAAGCTGAACTATAATTATTAAAAATGAACTGTAATTACTCATATTTGTTTTACAGCAACATTTCAGTACTCAGACTGGAGGATGTTATATTATGCTGTGCATTAGAGATTCATATGGTAAGAGATAACTTACCAGGTCCAGACACAAGAGATGGGGCTCATGTGTACAAATTTAAAAAGTTACAAAGTGCAAGGTAACATTTGATGCACTTTTTCTAGACTCCTATTTTAGTCAAGAGAGAAAACTAGGCACCTAGGACTAGGAAGCATAAATAATTCCTCTAAAATAACTGTGTAAGATCAGATGCACCACATCACTTATTTCTCTCTCTCTGTTGGTACAGTACAACTTCCAGATCAGATACAGATGTCTCTCCTGCTAAAGTCTAACACCAGGTGTCATGTGTCCAATCCCACGTGCAAGGGAGCAGCAAGAGCAAAGTGCACCAAAAGGAAGACAACCTGGGAGCAGCAGGTCACAGCAAGGCAGGCAAGGCAGTGACCTGCTGGTCCCAAAGAGCACCCATAGCACCCAAGCAGGGCCTGGCATGTCTGCGAGTGGTGGCCAGGAACAGGTATGCTAATCATACCACAGATGCTTCACAGTGGTGAAGCAGATGGGAGTCCAAGTCAGAAAAGTCAAGCCAGTGGGCAAGGATTGAGGTGAGAACTCTTGAGACAGGAGAACAGATGCAATCACAGCTTGAGAGCAGCTCAGGATGGAGCTTAAAACTACTCCCAAATGAAGAAGGAGCAGGGCCTGCTGAGGCTCCTGATGGCTGGACCATCTCTAAACTGGCCCTGAACTCAGGCAGCCAAATTACCCAAAGCAAGGATGTGCTCAGGGTTCTCTCATGATGCTGCCTGAGACCTGCTAAAGTACCTATTTTTTTCAGACCACAAGATCACTGAAAATTTGGTGATAAAACCTATCCTTTTCTTGACAACCTAGCAAAGGTAATGCCTTGGTTGACTGTAGCTTTCAATCAAGAGGTAATCGGAAAAAAAGTTATTTGGATGTAGCCAAATCAAGTTCTCTAAAGACAGCTCACACTGCAGCTTTTAGTTTTGATGGGTATCATGTGGGCACCAAAACAAGGTAGGACTAGCAATGTACTGACATGGCTGAAACTTGGACTACTCTAGTTATTGCTTCTGGTACTAAGGTGACCTCTGTTTGGTACTAATACTATTTTGGGATACAAGCTTCTCCAAAGTTTGACTGTTCACACCTGTGAAGGATCATACAGCTCATACTATGGCCTTGTTACAGCAGCTACACTGCTTTTGATGTCCACGCTACCTCAGATAAATGTATGCTTGCAATACATAATAGAAACATCTTGTATGGGTGACCTTATAGCAAGTATGTGTTTCAATGGCCAGAATGCTGTAACGTAGAATGAACACCTTGCCCTGCCATCAGCATTACTGCAATCTTAAGGACTCTTGTGGAGGAAGGTACTGTTCACTGCAAGGAAAAGCATCTGATCTGACCCTGAAGGGGTAGCTGTTCAAAAACCAAGAGAGCTCTTCTATTTAATCAAACATTTCTTATTTTTGGGGGGCGAAGTAAGGGGGAGTTCTTGGAGTGGAAGGAGCAGAAGGGAAGGAGGGAAGCGAGATTAGGCCTAAGAACATGTTCTAGTGGTTTCAGTCCTTGATTGAAAGTCAATGTCTCTCGTGTTTGAAAATACCATTGGCATCCAGTCACTCCATTTTAAGTACACATCTTTAAGGTGCCTGTACTATTCACTCATATTTTGCTGGGTACAAAGGAGACAAAGAAAGAGAAGGAGAAAGAAACTGTATTTCAAAAGATCAGTGCACATGTTTTAATCACTCAAACTTTCAGGATTACATTTTTATTAAACAAGTGTTTCACTTCAAGTACATGAGAGTATTTGAAATATTTCAAGAGTACCTCTTTTAGCTGCTAACAACTAGATACTGCTGCCACTGCTGAACTGTTAATTAGAAAGAATATGGAGATTTTCTGACCTTGAAAGTCATGTTGCTTCATTAACAGGCACATAGGCAGGTGTACTTTAAGTAACGGAATCCTTATCTTTAGTTATTACTGCAATTAATTCATAAGGAGAAGTTAAGAAGTATTAGATCAAAATTTTGAGTGATCTTTTACTTGCAGCAGAGTAAATGGATGTACCTGTATGCTCAAGCCAGTTAAAAATGTGCTTGTTTACTTTTATTGAGACTATTATCATTGAGTAATTTTTATAGCTTTTCATATCTTGATCTTGTAAACAAACTAGAAAACATGTTCCTTAACGCTCATGTTTTGAGTTTTAAGAAGACATTAAAAGCAAGTGAGCCACAATGTGTGCTGGGTGCACAGATTTGCTTAAATCAGAGATGCTAGAGACCAGAGAGTGTGTGCTTCCTCTTAAACCTCAACTCATTTGTATACTCCTGCTTTGGCAAATTTGGGACCATCTGACACCAAAACTCCTCCAATCTCATACAAAAAGGCATAAATATGACAGTATGACATCTATCTTACCCTGAAGAAAAATGGCCCATTTTAAAACACAGAAGAGCACCGCTTGTTGTCACTGCTTTCTGAATGAACTATGTTTTGGACTTCAGAGGATAAAAATAATAATGACCCCCAGGGAAATGATGCAATGAGTAGTATTAGGGTATTATTTATTTATTTATCTCCCAACTTATATATTCCATATAGAAATGTCCAATATTTATTAGTAGTTTTAAAACTACTACAGAATTATTACCAAGGAAGAGAGCATTCCTCACATGTAAGTTGAGTAATTCAAATCAAATCTGTGGCCAGGCTTTCATTTTGGGGTCAAATTCTGTGTGCAGGTGGTTCTCATTGAGTTCAATATGATCCCAAAGAATGCAACCAAGGGCTGAATTTGGCCTCTATCAGCTAGCCTAAATATATGATGAGGTTCTGTCTTTCTTTGCACTATATTGGAAAGAGATATTGTACCTCTCTAATTTATGAATCTGGTTATTATCAGTCTTGGGGAAAGCAAAGATGGTTAAATTTAGATTTCCACAGAATGTTTTGATTTAAGCAAAAGAATTCAGTGACCACCAGTTTGGAACATCCTTCTGGTGTCATAAGCAAGCAGCAAGCAGATTCAAAAAAGCTGTGCGCTTACACTTAATTGATTGAAGCAGAGAACAAAGCCTGTGTCAGCCTTCCAGGTTTAGATGAGGATCAGGTGGTTTCAAGCTGAAAAGAAACAGGGGCCCTTGTTTTGTTTTAAGCAAAATTCTTGGAGCCTCCAATGGTCTCAGACATCCTGCACTTCCACAAAATACAGGAAAGAAGCTCTAAAAAGACGCTTGTCACACTGATTTGCTCACTCATTTGTACCTTGCCATCTAAAATGTCCCACATTTCCCCATCCTTGAAGAAGTTGCCTCAAAAACAATGTTCTCGATTCATGTTAGAGTTTACTAGAGCAGCACTGTAACATCAGGCAGGCCATGTCTCTTGCATTTTGCTTGTCTCAACAGGAGAAGCTCTCCAAAACCCTAAGATTTGTTTATAATTATTTAAATCCCCCAGGAAAAAAAAAAAAGGGAAAAATATACATATGGAAATGCAATGTATTAATAAAGAAGGAATGACTGGCAGTGCTTTCAGCAAGCTGTGGCTCTGGGAGAATTAGCCCAATCGGGCCAGAGATTCCTCTCCTATTCCTATTCCTGGCTGAACACTTGGCAGCTTGTGCTGCTGCCTGGCTGAGTCTTTCCCTTCACACTTCTGCCCTGTAGGGTTAGAAAATTCCAGTGTGCTCACACCTCTCACTTTAGGGGCTTGTGCAGATGGAAAATGACTGTTGCGCTGTGCCTGGCCCTCTGGTCACTATCTTTGGCTAATATGGAATAAATCTGCCCGTCTTCCCTCAGAAGGCACAGTGAGCAAGGAGCCCTGGCAGCGAGGAGGCTGCGATGCTCTCTGATAGCATGGGCGGGAGTGCTGTGCCACCAGGGGAATTGTTTTCCAGAGATTTTTTGGAAGAAAATCTTCTGAAGAAAAAAGGAAAAAAAAAAAAGAAAAACAATTTCAAATGGCAGAGATTCCTCAATGTGAAACAATTTTGGCAAATTTTGTCTCACATAAAAAATGAAGAAAACGTTCGAAAAATGTCAACCTGGAACATTCAAGTGTTTCAAAAAAAAAAAAAACCGATTTAAAGTGAATACATTTATGGAGGAGATTTGGATCAGTTCACAAATCAGAGGAGGCATATGCCTTACTGGTTAGGATAATATTCTTCAAATTCAAATCTTCATTCAGTACGTGAACTTAAAATGTGTCCTTTGGCATTCCAGAGTGCACACATCCAGGCTGGCAAGCAAGGCTTCCATAGCCTTTGCTCTGGAAAGCGCTCTGCTTCGTGTGACAAACAGGAGATACCGGAATGGGATCACAAGGAGATCTCTTACCCAGGTCTCCAGAATATCCACAGTATAAATCTCAGTCTCACATTTCCTCATTCAATCTGTATTTCTAGTGCAAAATTTTCACGTGGACAGAAAAAGAAAGTCACTCTCAAAAATTTTCATAGTTAGAATCCATTTTTAATGGGAAAGAAAACCTAAATCCTTCCTCAGGTCATACAGTGATTTGAATCCATGTCTCCCTCACCCTCAGATAATAAATTTATTACTGGAATTTGGATCTAAAAAGATTATTTTTTCCCCTATTACCCCTAGGCTTTTTTTCCCTCTTGGCACATCCACAAGTTTCTTCCATGTAGGCACCTTGTGCCCTGGATCGTGAGGACTTGCTGGCACAGTTGAGGCCAGGGGTCCCAGTGGCACTAAGCCCAGGGCAGTAGGACTGGCTCTTGAAAAAGTTGCTCACTGACTGCTTCCCTCTTTCTCTTTTTTCTTCTCCTTTGGTGAATGGAAGAAAAATTTGTTGTCTCATTATGCTGCTAAATTGGAAACTGTGAGAACAGCAAAACATGTCCCCATCAAGCTGATCGGCCCTGAATGGCACTTTTGCCTTTTGACTATATTATTATGCCTCATAAGGAGCTAAGTAATTTAATCCCAGAAGAATAAAGTTTATAATAAAGAAGGTTATATTTAGCTGAGTTCTATATTTGAACGAGAAATGCTGTCTGTTCTGGGACAAGGATTATCTTTGGCTGATACTATCCATTTTGTGTAAAGTACATCAGAGATCGTTACGTGCATACTTTCTGCTATCAAATTTCCTCTTTTTTTTGTTAACATTAGTGTCATTATCAGGTTCCTCATACATTTGACATAGGTGTGTTTAAAAAAAGAAATTTGCAAATAAGTGTTCCTGTGAGTGGAAAATGTAGAGAAAGAATTATACCCCATGTATTTATTATATCACGATTCCTCTTGCTGTCTTCTGTCTGCTTTAAGTGCCAAACTGTCTGATATTTCATGTATTTTCCATTCTTCACTCAAAAAAAAAAATCCCAGCTGTTCAAAGTTACATTGTCCACTCCTCAGTCTTGGTAGAACTGGCCAAGTGCGCTGTAGAATATTTTTAGATCCTGATCAATTCAGCATTCACAGTTTTTGAGACATTGCTATAAACATGGGTTCTTGAAATCTGTGTTTGCTACTGATACCAGTGCTTACTTAGATGTAAATGAATCTTTAGGACTTTCTAGAATATTTCATTGTAAGTTCAGATGGGATCAGGTATAACATCAGGAAAGATAACCTTTTGCTAAAGTGTTTATCTGAACATTGAAACATGAAATTGAACATGCCTGCTGTAGGGTTTGCTTAGAGTGCCTTTCTGCCACAGTTATGGAGACTCCATTTCAATATTTTAGCTCCCATGATACATGAAAGAATTCATAACCATGTTTTTATACATGGGAAAATGAGATGAAGACTCTTGGAGCCATTAGTTTCTCTCGATGCCCAAATTGTTCTGAGGACCTCCAATAAAAGGATGCAGGTAATGCTTTTGTAGAAATTTTAAAAACATCTTCATGGCTGACTCCCACTGAAATCAGATAATCTGAAAATGTAGATACTTTTGAAAATTTCCTGGAGTATCTAGTAGAGAGGGATTGGGATCATACCCCCAACTCTCCCAAGTCCCAAAATGCTATCCTAAGCATGCAACTAGCACTCTCCTACCTGGGTCTGAATTCAGCCCATTAAATTGCACAGACTGACAGAGGTGTGGGTCACATAAACTTATTTGCTCAAGATGCTTTCTTTGGTAGCAAATACATAACAACCCATTAAAACTGGAATCACAGTCTGGAGGCTCTCTTCATTGACTGCACAGAGAGCCTTGGGAAATTATGTTCCCCATTTAAGGCATGAATTATTCCCTTATCAATATCCCAACCACTAGAAATAATGTGTCTTTTAAAACAAATGTAATTTAAAAGTTTTGGGTTAGCACACAGTTAAATGAATGTTTAAAACAGAACAGAGGAGATGGTAATTTCTAGAATATACTGAAAAATATCAGCTAGTGAATTTTTCCTCCTTTTCTGGAGTCTCAATTTCTTTGACATTTTGAATATTGTAAGAATATAGAGATTTGCATAATACAGAACTTTGCTAAATATATATGTATATATGCATTGTCATCAGGTGCTCAAAGTTCATTTAGACATTAGTTCACATTATTTTCAAGCCACAGCTCTATGTTAGGAGGGAAAATACAGACTTTTTATCCATGCAATACACTTACTTTTCCTGCACAAAAGGAAGTAATACATTTAATAAAAGACTTTTAGTTATGTATTTTTTTTTTGTCAAGAATTAATACAGACTTTTACAACATTCCCTGATGCTGCCAATGGAAATAAATTTCACAAAGAAATCAAAACTATTAGGAAAAGGGCTAAAATACACTGTATTTTCTTTAAGATACAGAATCTAATGTGCTTTTTCTATCATTCTGTTATCAAGGATACTAAAATTTTGTTTGCAAAAGACAATTATGGTGCCTCTATTTTAAGCAGAAAAATAATAAACATTTACAAATTATCAAGCATTTCCACTTTTAGATTCAAGAGGAACCTTATCATTCTACAGTCATACACTTGATGGTCTTTCTGTGAATAAGTGTATTGGAAGCATCTTACCTGCACATGTGTACCACAAGAAAATTGCTAACTTATCCATTAAGTTAAATTCTCTGAGTCTATTCTAGGAAGTCTAGCAGATAAACAAAATATTTAAGTCACAAAAATAGTTCTAGTCACAAAATAAAAAAAGAAATGTGGAGTCTCCTTCTCTGGAGATCTTCCCAACCCGCCTGGATGCCGCTCTGTGCCCCGTGCTCTGGGTGTCCCTGCTGGAGCAGGCGCTTGGACTAGATGATCTCTAGAGGTCCCTTCCAACCTCAACCATTCTGTGATTCTGTGAAATATCCAGCCTGTGATCTCCATATCTTCTTTCTACTTTTCCCCCTTTTTCCAATTAAACACTGCCCAAGGGAAATCTGAAATCTTCAGTAGGTAGGTCCTTGCCAAACTCATACCAGGATAGATTGAGTCTCTTCAGACTGGGAAGTGGCAGCATGTGCAAGCCTCTTAAAATACCATATACTGGATTTTAATGACTTCAAATGCTGCAGAGCCAAATTAAAATGGCCTTTCCTTCAGTTGTGGCGTTCCTCTCGGTCTCTCTTCCACTTTCAGACATAAGCATTCACTAAATGTTTAGGATTTTAGTGTTTCTGGGAACTCCTCATTAGCTCTGGCCACAGAGCAACTTGTTTGAAAGTTACTGTGGGGAAGGATGTAGCTATATATATCGACATATTCACACCACAAGAACACTTAAGCATGTATGTACATATTTAAGTTAAGGAAAATACTGAGCGATTTAATTCAATTTAAATATGTAGATTATAAAAACTGCTGCAGAAACTGTTCAGACGTAGAAAAATGGAGGATTTTATGTGACTTTTTTTTAAAAAGACATTTTGCAATTTAAATAAGGCAGTCCTGTCTTTTCTCATTGCAGTTACACTGGAGCACAGCAAAAATAAAGTTTAAGCAGTTTCAGATCCGGAGTCAGGCTAATAGTGGCGTAATGCAGGGAAGCTATTATTTTTTCTTGCTAATACATACTTTTCAGTTTTACTGTCTGTCTTGAAAGTGTGGGTGCATCAGATTAAAACAAATCTGTGAGTTAGAACTATCTTTTGGAGCCCTATCAAATGAATCGAGATGATAAACCTATGAAACCAGCAATACCATAAAAAACAATCACTTTCAGTATTTTCAGGTACTTTGTCATCCCAGAAGTTAAAGTCAGTAATGAATCCTAAGAAAGTATTTACTCTTTGACAGCACTGGAAAAATAGCTGTAGATTTTTATAGAAGCTATAGAATACTATGATAAACTTTAGTTGTTTTTGTTGTTATATATTCTTGGATCAACACTTGCATTGCTGAAATACAAAAACAAAAAAAAAAATTTAAAATCTAACAGAACTGTTTGCGTAGGTAGAACAGCAAAGCTTTAGGCTGTTGCCTTTCTTCAAGGGAAAGATCAATTCACTAATAAAATAACTTCATTAACAAATCTGTAAAAGAATAGCATTTAGATTTCTTGTATCAGTCCACAAAAGATAACTCTAAAGCATATAAGAATGTTCCAAAGTTTGCAGGATACCTGCTAGTCAGTAAGCCTTGGTTCCTGTCTCTCCTACTCAAGTGTCTTAATGTTATGTAACAGGAGAAGAGAATGTTCCTCTCTTTTGGCAAAGGACACCAAACCCAGCAATTTGTCATGATGGGGCTGAGCAGAGCACAAGAAACCGAATGAGTTATTATGGACTGTGGTTTCAGGAACTGGTTTAAAGATAGCCTCAAAATTATCAAAATTTACATAAAGAAAGACATCTGACTATAGCCATGAAATACTTCTACCAAGTTTGGAAAGCAAAACTCAAGCAATGAATGGTCTATGTCATAAATCAATTTTTTGGCTGCGTGAACAGGCCAGTGAAGAAAGAACATTGAATAAGCAAAGGTTTTAATATTCTGACAATTATAAACAGTCCTTTGTTTTTTCTTTTTTCTCTTACATGCACATGGGTGTGGGCTGAGGAAGCCATATATTCATAAACCATCTGGTGTTCAGCTCCTTGTTATAGTCAATCAGTCTTCTTGTTTTATTTTTCTAGGACTGTGAAAAAGAAAAGTACTCAGACCACTTAATTAAAGAACCAAAGCCTCCTCCTTCTGTCCAAAAACGATCTGGCTCACAGTTCCCTATCTGAAAGATTTGTCTTAGAGAAGTCCTCACTGTTGGAAACACCAATTTCTTTTGTTTAATATTTTTATGGTAAAGCTATAGAACTGATAATGCAAGATACTCTTCAGAGCAATATTGTACTCACGGGACACAGAACGGAATTGCTGACTAACTCTTCTTACCCACTTCCTTTTATTGCCCCTTATTTAGAGGGACTGTAGACAGTGGGAAAATGATATTTTAGTTTTTACTCCCAAACTGGTGTATGTAGTAATAACACAAACACAGGCTGAGACTTCCGCAGAAATACAACACATATCATTCCCAGTAAGACATTCACATTTCCCCAGATGATTTGTGACCTACTAGCATTTAGCTTGTAAACCAATTCAGCAGCTAAAATCATCCCACATGGTGGCAGTGGGACCTGCTGAGTCCTGAGCACCTCTGAGACAGAAGGACAGAAGGGTCACATTTGCTAAATCACATTTCAACCTTTTTAGAGAACAGTGAAATTGTTGGCGGCAGAATCTTCATAAATCAGTTGCTGTTCCTGCAAATTGTGCTAGTGGCACCATTTCTTCTTATTTTTTCTTATCTTAACCTGCACGTTCACCTACTAATATTCCCATTGGGAAAGGACTTTGTTCTGACTGCAGACAGCTGTTGAGCACCTATCTCCTGTCTGTATTCAACTGCGGTCACAAGCTGAAGTCACTGCAATGCATCCCTCTATTTTCATCTTTGCAGTCGGAGGAATAAATAAATGCTTATAAGTAAAAAATAAATAAATGCTACATAATACTATATGAGTATGCTACGAAATAACAAAGCAGAGCAGCTATAGCAGAACTAAATACGTTAGATCTTTAGTTGGACTAACTCTGTGTCCATACTGTAGTACACTGGTGCGGTGGTGTCAAACAGCTCAGGCTAGGATTCAGCTCCAGGTCCAAGCGCATGAAGTGCAATTCTGTTGCCTGAATGCGTGGATCTTTGCCATCTGATAACCTAGGATATCCAGATTGACATGTGGAGTTGAGAGTCAGGCATGAGACCTACAGGTGACAGGGACATAGAAGACACCTCGAGGGAGGTCCTTGGGCATCCCAAGAGATGACAGATGCTCTTGTTTAGGCCAGGTCTCCATGCCTAGATCTCCACTGACATAAAGAAAAGCTTCTCTCTTTAGTGTACATGCAGACACTTTCATTCAGATACTCCAGATTAGGTGTCTGAATCCGAAGTCAAAGCCCAGAAACCCTGACTTCAGTGTCCTCTGGGCTTCACCTTGAATGACTGACAACTTGTCAGTCTGAACTTAGTGACTAAGCAAATTGCAAGGCAAAGCAGAGTCAGTCTAGAGATGAGTTACAGAAACACAAGTAAATTGTAAATGTCTTTGCATTTGTGTAAATAGAATATAAAATATATTTTCACATGTTAAATAATAAAAAAAGCCCAAATGCCTCTGAGATCTTTTATCTCTCTTTAACTGCTTCTTTTTCCTTTTTTTCCTCCAAAGTCATAAGTGAAGGAAAAAGATAATCTGCTGATCAAATAACTAGCCACATAAGCTTCCTCACTCTGCAGGAAACCTCTTCATAACTTTGCCTTGCCTACACATTAACGAAAAAAGACTTATATTTTGTAAATAAGCTCTGCAAAGTCTGGTGGAAAAGTGCTTCTTCCTTGTTTCATCAATAAAGTTACTATGTGACTTTTAAAAAATTCCACTGCACTAGGAAAACTTCTGTTTCCTTTTATGTCCAGATTTAGCAAGTTTTTCAAAGCCCTTCTTATTAAGAGAAGTTGTGGCTGGAAACATGGATAAGTAGCTACAACGATTCCAGAAGCTATAAATATTCAGGTTATGATATTCAAGAAATTATCCTCTCTGAGGTGGGCTTTATTGTCTCCTAGGGCCCACCTGCAGCTAGGTAAGGGCCTCCCGAAGTGAAGTGGATGGCCCTAAATGATCATAGGTGGTTTTTGAAAAATAAACACGAAATTAGTTTCACACCTACTTAGACAGTTTAGAATTTTAATGTGCAAAGTCTGCCAGGGCTTTGCAATGAAATAAGGCCATGCATTCAAGCTCCCTAAAGCCAATCAGAGAGCTGGGCTGAGTACTACCCATTTCGCAATTAGGAATCACTACTCAGTTCTTGTCCTTATTATTAACGAAACAAACTATTACTTTGATCACATTAACATTTATAGACACATAAAATGTAGCTATTTTAAAAAAAGGAACTGCTTTAGCCTTAAAAACTCCAAGAAGAGCTGGGATCTACCTGTAGGCACTCCAGCACAACATGAGCTTTTCCTATTTTTTTCTGAACATGCCCCAGTCTCTGCTGAGATGTTTGGAAAAGCTCTTAAGTTCGACCAAGCTTTACTCAAACCCTGGCTTTGGGGTGGGGTGGCTTATGCCACTGCTTTATACCAGCATTTCTTTAGCTTGTTCAGTACTGGGCAGTGCTTAGTCTTACTGGAGCTCATTTATTCAGATGAATTTAACTATGCCACCTCTGTACCGTATTCAAAGGTGTTCAATGAGGCAGCTGTAGATCATGCATGACTCATTGCATCAGCTGGTCTACAAGCCAGTATGGGCTGCTCGAAACGGACGAATGTAGGACACAGCACTGAGGACAAGGTGCTCTCTGAAAAGCTCTTTGATGCTTTTGTGTCCCCAGCCATTTGGAAGGCACAAGTCAGAAATATTTTCCAAATTATTTTCTTTCTTTTAAGTTGATGCTGCTGACGATAATACCACTTCTATATTGCAACCAATATCCACAGTGGCTAATTTAACTACTCAACTCAAGGATGTATGTGCCTGCTTCTCACGGGTATCTGAGAATACCTTTTATAATGGTATAACTGAGCAACACAGTCCTAAAAGTACATAGCACAGTTCCCTGTGTCTATCAGTAAAGAAGCACATGTGCCTATGTGCTTCAGAAGATAGCTCAGGAACCTTAAACATACATTTCTCTATGCTAACTGTACAAAGAGTTAATACAAATGCCACACCATCAAATGTGAAATTCAAGTCACCTTCCCTTCTTCTGAGATCGGAGCCAAGCTCAGCAAGATGGGTATTTTTGCACAGTAGTGTAACTAGTGATGTTGGAACACATGTAACACCAAGAAACCAAGAATTCCTGACAAGACATTTATGAAATCATCAGCTACTTCACCATAATGACCCACTCACAAGGAGCAGGTTTAAAAGGCACAAATTAAATGGTAGCTGCCCTCTTCAGCCTGCCCATATTAGCAATCCCAACATTATTATTTTCTCTAAAGCAACCTTAGTTTGTAAAGCACTATTAAGATTGGTAAGGAAATTAGTTCAGAAACTATAATTTTAATCACAGTCAGTGGAATGGGGAAGAGTCAAATATAAGAAATACAAGAACAAAGGCAGTTTAAATATCATTCCCTCTTAGGACAGTATTATTTACTTTAGTCTGGCTATAAAGTTACTTATTTTCTTAACTTCCTGCTTTGGAAAGCAGCCACCAAATTAAGAGAAAATATGGTTTAGTAATGTGAATTTTTTTTTTTTAATTTCTAAAACTGGGGGAATCCAAAGCAATGGTAAATTTAAAATGCAGTCTGGAAAAGACTTTAGCTGATTCCAGATTCTTAAAGAAAAAGAATTCCTTTCAGAGAAAAGGAATTCAAAATAATTGTGAATATTAGAAGCATTTCTGCTTTATCTTATACTCATTCTCAGTGTGGTTTTGCCATTCTCACATTCATCAACAGAGCTACCACAGAGTTAATAATACTGAAATTAATGTCTACTTCCAGTGTAAAATGCTACTTTTTCTTAGTGAGAATATCACAATGTTCCTGCCTATATAAATAATAATAAATAATAAATTTTTAAATGAATTTCTTAAAGGAAATATGCAATCCTGTGATTAGGAAATTTTAAGGGCAATAATGTGGTCTATAGTTGTATAAACATATGTGATGTCCTTTTAGGCAGTTCAGAGTACCCAGTGGGCATCTGGTTCCACTACCAACGTAAATCTCCCATAGGCCCTACCTTACTTTTTCCAGTGCTGAATGGACTTGCTTGATTCTTTTGAGCACCTCATATGCATCTAAATGTTTTCAGTCAAGCCTTTCCTGTAGCGCTATCTGTCCACATTCTTATTTTTAAAAACATTTCCTACTTTTTTCTTGCAACACAATTACATTACATTAGTTACAACTCAAGTCCACTCAAGAAAGAGCCATCCAAGGCTACCATAGAACAGGCAGTAGTTGTGTTTCCACTGCTAAATCAAAAGCCATTTGTCATGGACTGACTTGGACCCTCTGGAGCAGACTTGTGCTGGAGACAGCTCAGAGCTGTCCAAACCAAAGCCAAAGAGACAGATAGTGGTTAACCAGCAGGGATGGCCGTGGACCTTCCTTAATCCCCTTCCGGGGGGGGAATAAATAATAAGAGATATTTAACAGTGCACATTTATACTATTCTTTCTTCCTTCAAACTCTAGATCCAGGAAAAAAAAGATAAAGAAAAATGGTAAAAACCATTGCAAAAGTATAGATGGAGTCAGGTTGTGCTCTACAGGTTACTGCTTGGTGGGATCTACAGTGCCAGGAGATAGAGCAGTCAAAGACCTGAACTGTTCTACACCAAATCATTAACCCAAATCATTAAGTACACTGTTTCACACTGATATTTTTACTCTACTTTTAGGAAAAGCTCATCATAACCAATTTTCCTCAAGTGCTGGAGTTTCTTTTCACTTGC
>JAVCKT010011580.1:0-19930 GCA_032273925.1 Rhynchotus rufescens
TGTATTAGGTAAACATATAAAAAAAAAAAAAAAAAAAAAAGTGACATCTCAGGATAGAACTGAAAATATATTTGAATGTAAGGAGCATTTTTTAATGCTTGTATTATACAAAGCAAATAACTGTGTAGTTATGTTACTTCTTTTCCTACATGGCCTGTAATATAACTGAAAATTTGTTTCTTGTTTGGATATATTGTTAATTTAATTTGTGCTTTAACTTTCTGAACTGAAATTGAGTATATAAGAAGATGCTTGGAGACCTAAGGATGAGCAGTGAGCAACTGTGAGCCTTGTTCTACTCTCCCGTGCATTTGAATTTGTAATAAATGAATTTGTAATAAATTTCATGGAAACAAATACAGTTTCACTGGTGTAAAAAATAATGTTTGTGAGGAGAATAAAGCCCTCCATCATTTTCATTACTGTCTGTAGAACAAGCACTTCTCTTTATGTATTTAATTTCCTCCACTCACACTAGTTTGTTTCTTCTTTCACAGGACTAGAATGAAGAATGTAGGAAATTATCTGACTGTAGAATCAATTGGAGTACACAAAGTGTACTGCCATTAAAAAGTCTGAATATAAAAACTGAAGGACTTGCCAGTGAAATGGATGAAAGTTGAGGAGACATTATTACTCAGCCCTTGGACAGTTCTGCAAAGAAGCTGCAGGCTTCTTAGTAGAGGTAACTCTCATCATGTCTGGAAATGGAAGAATCTAGCATTTTCTCTCACCCACTCTGTCTTGCTCTATTTTTTCCCCCCGTACTTCCAAGACAACTATAATTGTAGCTAATTGATTGTACAAAATGTGCTATCTGGGGACATGATTGTTTCCATTTTGGGCAGTGTACACTGCCAACTCTTAATTTATTTGCTGTTAATCCCCAAATGCTCTCACTCCATATCACGCCCATATTTTGATGAAGTAATGGCTGCTCCGATGGCCTCAGTGGACAAAATAAATCTGTGAAGCAGAAATCCACAAAAATGACTCCTCTTTTTCTATAGGAAAGTCTGAAAGTACAATGAGAAGAAGGGACTAAATGCTGTTGTGTAGAAGGGGGATAAGAGAGGTAGGAAGGAGGTTGTTATCACTTCTGCAGGATCCCGAGCTTTATTCCTCTTTCTGGCTACTGTGCTATAGTGCTGTTGAATGGGCCCCTCTTCCTGCAAATGAGTGAGTTCCTTTGCATTCTTGTCAGGAAGAAAAATGTTCCTTTAGTACTTCCATGTATAAAAGAATTTTGTTTTTGGAAATTATTGAACACTACTTGAAGTTTAAGTGCGGATTTAAAAAGAAAACATGGAGTCTGCCTCTGAAAGAGAAAAAGTCTCAATGTAATTTGAAACTAATATCTTGTCATCTGAAGCTTTTAATGCTTTTTATTCTTTTGAGTTCAGCACAGATTGCTACGTGAATTTTCCTTTGGTGACTAGGAGCACATCCAAGACACAGCCAGCCCGTAGCAGGTGTTTGCCACATGCTTCTGTGATGGCTGGGATTAGTTGGGTAACAGTGAGCGAACATCTGTCTCATATTATTTATACAGACTTTGTTTCAATTCATATCAATGTTCCTATCAGTATGTGACGGTTGATTTGGTTCTGCAAAGTTCAGTACGAGGGCTTGTGTCCATGTATCCAGTAAAAGTGCCCTTCTAGGTTGGGATGAAGCTTCTTTGCTGTGGTGATGACAGGACTGCTCAGGTCACCTGAGCACAAAGGAAGAGAAACTTTTTCAATCAGCATGTGTGAAGTTTTTTCCTAATAAATTTTTATTCTGGCTATACAAAGCAAATAAATCTTCCAAATATATTTTACCCAAAAGCAAAGTTTACCATAGTAAACTCCAATGGGAAATTAAAATATCAGGAAACAACATTTATTTTCTAATGTTTTGCCAGCTGCAGAACAGAGTCCAATAAGCAGAACAAACCTGGCATGTTCGGTTGTTTCCTCTCCTATGGCCAAATTTTTCTAGCTATTCCTCTCTCAGTTGTCTCATAGGCTATGCCTTGTCCCCTTATTGGCAAACAGAGATCCAGGCAGGAGAATATGTAGGAGACATTTCCTAATGTTTCACTGGCCATTAGCAAAAGAAAAAACAGCTGAAATTACAAAGAGTGTAAACCTGGTATTAAGCAGCAGTGGGATGCAGAAAAGGTAATTAAGCCCAAGGAAAAGTTTCCATATGGGTGAAAAATGAGGCTGCTGTTAGCACGTAACTTCATGTTCACAGTCTTTCTTCTCTGGCTCCCTCCATGGCTTTTTTCAGTTTTCTTCAGGGAACTGTTTTGGAATCTGTTCTTCAAGACATATTGAGAAAACAAAGGAGACTGGTGTTGGGCTTTTGTTTAAATGGCCTTTTTTTTCCTCCTAGGAAATTACTCAAGATTTTAAAATAAACTTGTTGATCTGAATTGGGATAAAAAGTTGGAATCTGAAAAGCATACAAAGAAGTCAGAAAAGGTACTGCAATAGGTCAAAGTATTTCAGTAATTTTAAAGCATTCCACAGGATTGACTTGCTACCTGAACAGGGTAAGTAGACTAGATCTTCTTTAAAGACTTGGAGAAAATCTCACATGCTCTGGTTTTTGTTTGTTTATTTGTTTTTCTTTTATAGGAGATTTTAACGTCCCTCACATCTTTGGGATGGGCAAAGAGGTGGGGTGTAAGAGGTCAAAAAGATTTCTGTAAAATGTCAGTGAGAACTTGATGTGAAGAGATTGGCCAACCAAGAGTGATGCACAGAGAAATGGGGCGAGAAAGCTAGGACTGGAAACAGGGCAATCAGAGACAATCTTGGCTGCAGCAGCCTGATCCTGAAGGGTTCTCCTGAAGGGAGAGCTTATTCAGAAAACTGGTAAGCTTTGAGGCATCAGAATGGTCTTCCCTTCCTGCCAGGAGGGTTTCAGTGCGCCCTACAGCAGCACAGCGTGGGAGGACAGTAAAGGATGGGCGTAAGTTGAAATGAGAGAGGTTCAAACTGAATATAAAGGGAATCTTTTTCCCATGGAGACAGTCCAGCAGTGGAGCAGGCTGCTCAGAGGTAGTCTCCATGCTTGGAAGTTTCAAAGGACAGATTGAATAAAGCCCTGAGCAACCTGATTTGAGTTCTGAGCTGATGTTGCCTTGAGCAGGAAGCTGATGTAGCGGTGCCCAGAGTCCTTTCCAATCTTAGGCCTTTTCTGCCTGTAGTTGCCAGAAATTTTGAAACAAATTTTGAGCAAAGTGATTTTTTTTTTTTGAAAAACTATATTAAAAATATATTTCAGCACTTCTTAAGTTTTCCCTACAATTCTTTTATTTTTTTTTGGATGAGAAACTTTGTCTGTGACAGTCTGGTTTTGGAGAATCAGATTTTTGATGGATTAAATGTCCTGTTGAAAAATATCATTTCTACTTCGAAGATTGCTTTGGATCTTCAGTTTCATTTAAAATGGAAGGAATAGATTAGGATAATATTGTGTCAGTTCTGAAGGAGAAGTTCTTCACTAATGTAAAGAGATCTTTGTGAGAGATGCTCTGTTAGCAAACATCTTTCTCTTACCCTTGCTTTGCTAAAGCTCATACTTATTGGCCATAATGTCATGCTAAGTTTTGTCTCCCTTTTGCTGTGCTATGGAAGATGAAAGTGAAAACTAAAGTGAGTTTTCTTCATGGGGAGTGGTTCTATCCTTTTTTTTTTAATTAAATCAGATCATGACTTAAATTGTCTATACACTTAAACAGATAAATCAACTGAAAATAATTGTTGAACACAGACTGAGAAAAAACTTGTGCTGTCAGTTTTATAGACATGTTCTAACGTAGACAAGCTTTAATTATTTTAGCACTTAACAAATTGCCTTTTCTGAAAGCTAATAAAATTAAACCATATATCATTTTTGTAAATATTCTGAGCTAATGCTGGAGTAGGCCTTGTCAGATATTTTCAATATTTTGTACAGAACTAGATAAGAACAGGTTGGAAATGTTGTTCATGAAACAAGTAGTTGTAGTGACTGATGATGTTTGCAGCCATCTGCTTTTCTTCTGTGTCCAGAATTGTGCAAGAAAAACACTTAACAAAGGAGTCAAACTACAGTAGATGGCATAACACTCATTGCAAATTAATTTTTTTGACATAATCAAAGTGTTTGGAAATGATCTAGCCTTATGAGCTGCTGAAGATACATCTCATATGGTTTGAAATCCCTTTGCCCACATCAGCTACTGAGCTATGAGGGTTAAATCTTTGATAACAGAATAGCCAACACAAAACGTGCATGATAGACTTTCATACCAGGCCTGCGTGCCTTTATTCAGTCGGTTGCTTTGCTTTGATTTTTTTTTTTTCAGCAAAGGTTAGTAACAGTTGAGTTAGTTATCTGGGGACCTGACAGTGACAGCGATAAATGATTTGGTAAGAAACAGCAGTAGCTTTGATGCGTAAATATTTTCAAGGTCCTGTCAAAATTGTAAACTCTCTTCAAGAAAATATTTGGCCAAAGAATTCAGATCATTTTGTTACATAAAGCTTACAGCACATAGGCAATATGGTGATGGGCAATTGTAAGTGTGAGCAGATTGATAAGACAATTCTATAATCAGATGTGGAGACTTAAGAACTGCCTAGGATATAAATAGGCTAATAAAGACATAATTCTGTATTGAAATTTTGACTTAATTCAGGGATGAAATCTAATGATTGAAGAATAAAGCCCATTGAAGAATAAAGCCCATTGTTGCCTGATAAAGGCCTGATCAAAGTCTTTGAAATTAGTATTAAAACTCCTGATGCTATGAGCATGACTCACATTACATATATACAATTGTATTATATTCATATAATCTTTCTGGGAAATTATATTACTTATCATTCATTCTTTGGTGTAAGGTGTTTGATGTGCACAATGCGAAGTTGGATAATTCAAGAATTCCAGCTGATGTCTTCTTTTTTTCTTTTTTTTCTGATAAGTTGTGTATATTCTTATCATCAAAGTTTACTCCGTTATATATCAAGAAAAGGGAGAGCAACTAGACAAGAGATGAAACTTAGACCTCTTGATGATAAGTAGGCTACTGATACTGTGTTGCAACTTGCTATTCATATTCTCTTTATCTTTCTCCTTTCCTTTCCTCCTCTTGTCTCATACTGCAGAGCAAGACTTAACTGCCTTCTTGTTAAAAGTCCAAACAGTTCCTAGCAAATCTGGCCTCAGTCCATGATTGGAACTCCTAAGTAATATTGTAATAAAATTATAATAACTGTTTGTAATCAGAGAAGCTGCGTGGTGCTTTTTAAAATAAATTTATTTGGATCTCATGCTGAATTTCATGACTTTCTTCCAAAGAAGTGCTTCATATAAATAAATAGTCATTCCACTAAAGTATGCTGTATATATAAAGTATATATAAAATTGCTTTTCAAATCCATGAAGTTACAGAAGTGTAAAACATTCTATGTTGACACTTCTTATTTAATGTACACCTAAAATACTGGACACAATCTAGCACTTCTTCTCATGGAGATGAGCCTGAAAAAAAAATCACCCAAATTTTAAACTGTGTCAAAAGCTCATAAATCAGCCTACCTTGGTAGAATTAGCAAACTGTTCAACTAACTTGTGTTGTTTAGAGCAATCAGTCCCTATAATCTCAGTTGTCTGCCATAGAAACATGCTAGCTATCATGTTTTATTATGGTCTCGTGGTAAAATAGTTGTGCTGAGCCATGTCACCTCAGAAAACATGTGGACAATGAATTTGTGTTGATTAGTGATGATTGCTTGTTACAGTTGACTTCATAGGTTGGTGATTTTTGGCTTTAATCTCAGAACAGACAGCAGTTTGGGAGAAAGCATTTTAATTCTTTACCTTTATCACAACCATCTGATTCTCTTAGCCATCCAATTCTGGAGGCTTGCAATTTTGGGTGAGGAAAGAAAAGGTCAGTAAATTGTGGATATATATACCCTAGGGAATTCCTCAGTTAAACCAATTTGATGCAACTATTTCAAGATTGAGCTAAGCCTCTACTTTTTATTGAGAAAAAAAAAAAAGGAAATACATATTTTTAAAATACTTAAGATCTCAAAGGAAGGGCAGCTAACAAAATCAAAGCATTTTTTTTCTTTGTTTTGCTTGGAATATTTTGCCATCACGACTTGCATTAGAGGTAGATGTGGTCAAAAGCATTTAATTGCATTTGAGCCTTACAGTTTCTTTGACCTTCTTATCTGTGAATGTATTAAAAGATCCTAAAAACTCTTCTATCCTTGAAGACTTCTGTATTAACAATATAACATAGTAAATACCTCAGAAATCCACAAAACAGCTCAAGATGCGAAGCCAGCAAAAGAGATAATTGTCAGTATTTACCTTTGCAGCAAAAGCACACAGTAATCAGTTTGATGACTGGATGCACAGTATTTCTTATTTAATAAACCGGCACCATTCTCAGTGTCTTTCCTGTCTTAAACAATGCCTTTTAAGCAATAGTTATCTTGGGTTGCGTGAGGTCCTGCACACTGTGAACAGCATTTCATAACTTCTGCCACTTCACACAGATTACTACTTACCTCCTTAAACAGCAAATCTTTGATAACCTTGATGTCAAGACACAGAATCATGGTTACTGAAATCTGAGTCAACATGACAGCTCTTGATTTTGTCTTTTTTTTATTTAAAAGCTCTAAAAGCATGGAGACACTAATGAATCACCTGGTGAATGAGCTGATCTTCCAGTGCTTGGGTGCTTGTGCAAACTGTCAGCCTCTTCAAGGGATTTTGAAGGGTGTTTTGACTTTCACTGGTTCAGGGAACCAGATAAGAAAATAATGGAAGGGCATCCTTCCTTCTTAAATGAAAGGTCAACTGCACTTTAGGACTCTATTTTAGGACTCACACCATACATTAGAAAAAGACATTGTTATGGAGGTTATTTTAGACGACTCTTATTACATTCTTAAGGAAAAGTTTGTAGAATTTTCACTACTAGCAGTAACTTTCAGCCTCTCAAAGTCTAAAACTATTATATCATTCTCAAAGGAGGAAATGGGGATGCTTATTACTATCTAATAGACTAAAAAGATTTTCTATCACTCTTTCATGTAAGTTGTTTCCTTGCTGCCAGACAGATTTGGTAAATAATCATTTAAAGTTCTTATGGTTGTTATATATGGTGCTAATAGGGGGTATAGATCTTTGCTGTTGGGCATTCATCAGACTGAGAAATAAGGCTACAGAAATGTCTGTTTGACATGAATTTTGCCTAAAATACTATGTAAGTGTCTTTTCACTCTCACGGAGGTTGGACTTGAAATATTATTAGGATTTGGCTGTCTATGACCTAACGTCTATCTATAGGGAAAAAAGGGGGGAAACAATTTTTATTGGTTCATTTTATTGTATGAAACATTGTAAAAATCCTTTTTTTCCCCCCGTCTTTTACAACAAACTTAAGAATAACTGAAGGCAATTTGTCAAATGTGAGGTAGACGCTCTGCTCACATGCAAGACAGCGTGCTGTGTTTTCCCAACATATCCCTCTTTTTTTTGTTGTTTGTGAATCATTCAATAGGAGGGAATAGGCATGTCTGGGAAGGCATTGAAAATCCACCTGAACTTGGAGCTCGACGTGATCTGGCTCAGACTAAGTCACACTAGCTTTGTATGTGAAAACCTCACATATGTATGGGCTTTACAGGCATTTTCTAGGTTTTATTTTCTGCAAATGTTTTCCACTGATGTTTCAGACTTTTTTTTGTTCTCCCAATTCCAGTTCAATTCTTGATTTATTTTACCCACTGATGCTGTTTGCCAGAAGCCATTTGGAAAGTCAAATATTAGAGGGACAGCAGCATAGCCAATCCAGCAGACCTCAGTGAACTGGAAAAGAAGTAGCTAATAAAATGAATTAAGAAATGATTTTATCCAATAATAGCAACAGTGTTCTCATGGCTAGATGGCTTGCCATTCAGCAAGGTTTGTAGTTCAACACAGCTTTGGTTCCACAGTTGACCAACTTTCAAAGTTGTTTATTGCTTTTCACATCATTGTTATGCCACATGAATTCTCTTTCATCTCCAGGTTCAGGTTTTGGATACACTTTCTTCTGGACATATTTCAAAGTCAGTAAGCCAAGGGCTTATAGTGCTGAAGAAGTTAGTCATAGCTTGATCCAACTTCTGAACAATGATTAAGTTTATGATTTCTGAAATGTTTATGTGTGCTGTGTCTTGTATTGTTTATTGCTGTTGTTGACACTAACACGTATGGTCCAGATGACAGAATAAGATCTGCATGTGAGATTATGTGTTGTATTGTAAACTCAACTTTGCAGATGTACTTCTAACTAATCAAAGACAGAGGAATTGCTTTGAGTCACACGCTGGAAAGTTAATAGGGGTATTTAATGCAACTCTTCCATTCCCATCTCAGAGAAGCTGAAAGAAACAAATAACTGGTGACTTAGGGAGGTACCTCTGGAGCTACTAATAGGCTCCTTTCCTAGGAAAACCTTAAGTGCAGCTGAGAGAGAACTCTAGAAATTATTTACAGAATAAAATAATACCTGCTGGTGGGAGCAGGCTTAATAAATACTGAGTGCTCTAAAAAGTGATCTAAACTAAGTCTCTCACAAGACTTCTATGAAACACAATAAATATGTGACTACTCCCATGTTGCATCTGCGGAAAAAGACACAGACTTTTATCATGGGGACATAGCTCAGGCTGGAGCTTCATTACCAGAGTTTCTCTCTAAAAAAACAAAACCTTCCAGAGGGTTAGTCAGTTCTTCAGGGGCTGAGTCACGCACCCCTCCAGAAGGGAGAACCCTTCACTCCCTCTGACTTCTGAGAGAACTTGATCTGAACAAAAAATCTTGGATTTGTATTAAAGAAACCCAAGAGAGAAGGGATTTTATCATTTCTTCAAATGCTTAAATTGTGCTTAGGAACTGGCGTAAAACAAGCAAACTTTTTTAGTAAAAAGCCATCAGAAGGCACTGGCAGAGGCTAGATGTAGTGTTCCCACATTGCTCTCAATTCATCCAGGAAGGCCTCAGGGCAGGAATGAAAATTGAATCTGTTCTTGAAATGCCACTAATTCTCTTATGTCCAGTTTGTTCACACTTTCTGTAGGAATTGTGTTTGGCATTAGCTTTTACTTGCAAGTTGATTTTTATTTCTTTTAAAATTTTTCTTACATGATGAAAGCGCTCCTGTTGTGCCAGCTGCTAACTGTACTGGATCAAAGCATGGTTTCATTAATGGTGATGAAGTACCATTTCATCTCAATATATAATTTAAGCAATGTCAGTATTGCACTTTATCTTTTATTGCAGACTTGGAATCTTGGTTTTATTTGATTTACTTGATTACTCAACCCATAGCTACGTGAACTCTGGGAAACAAGTCATTTTAAAGATGAGTAAGACAGACGAGGATCCTTCTTCTCTGAGAAGAAGCAGTGAAAAAGTAGACTGGATTTCTATAAAAGATCAGGATCAGCAGCATGTTGCGGTCCTTGTGCCACACTTAAGAGATTTCTGTCCCTAATTTGCTGTGCTGCTCATCTTCATTCTTATCTCTGTCTTGTGGGTTGTTGCTGAGTATCCTCTGCACAGGCAGGACACCTGTGCCCATCCCTCCCATTTTGGCTGTTTCCATAGATAGGGAGCTGTTTAGCTTTCCTGCTACGCTAAGCTGGATTTTCTGTGCTCTACAACTTCATTAGGCTCCTCTGTCCTTTTATTATCCTCTTGGACAGGGTTTATTTATGATAACATCTGATGTGATTTAGCACAAGGAACATTGTATTTTCATTACGTAAAATGTTTAATCCCCTTAGCCGTGCTAAACACTTTGCACAGGAGAATGTTTTCATGTTTTTTGCTCGTCTTTCAGCTCTCTCTAGAAATTATATACTTTCAATGTCAACACTTTTTTTAATAAGCAAGCCGATCTGCCCACCTTTGTTCTGCTGCTATAATAGATAGTCTTTTTATGATGGCCTACAATGTGAGTAATTTTTGTTTATAATCCACATTGCTTTTCAATAAATTGCAAATGTGGTTTACGCAGGAATAAGCCACATCCTAATTACCTACAAATGTTGTGCAGCTTTGTTTCTTATGGTTTTCGTTATTACTGCAATATTGATAAACCATTAGGAAACAAAAAGGAACACTGTTTTTTCTTAATAGTTAACACAAGTCTTACATGTGTTTATGTGAAGAGAAGTAGGTGTTACGAATGATCAAACAAAACAAATTTCAGTAGCCAAAGCCCCGAAAAGCCAAATGTATACTTTTTGTCCGCACCCAAACGTTTTGATTTATGAGTGTTTTAACATTTATTCAGAAATTACCAGATATCTCCAGGTGCCAATATATTTATTAAATTTAGTTTAACCACAGTAAACATAGCAAGTAGAACTTCATTTGGATTTCATTTGTATTGTTTGAAATATGACCTTGTAAAACTGGATCATGTTTCACCGTTTGTATTTACATATCTTCCCTCAAATATAAAATTGAATTATACAATCAGGCTACGTGAAACACGTTGTTTAAGTACCAAAGCATTTCTCTAATCTCTTTTGCTGTTTAGGATGATTTGTTTTGTAAATATTTACAAGTTTGTTTCTCAAAGCAAGAATTTTAAATGAGGTAGGAAAGACAAACACAACAAAACTAACAAATCAGGAAAGTATTTTTTCTTGGCTACAGAATGATTGGCTTCAGAGACCAATGAATATTGCAACATAGTAGTTAGGGCTTCCCTTAATCTTTCCCCCACAATAATTAACACTTTACTTACTAGACTTTTGCATCTTTGTCAGCTCATCTTTACATTTAGCCACATTTTAAAGGAGCAATTTGTAGCTGCACTAGGACAGCACAGCTTAGAAGCTGCCCTGAACTTCTCCTTATGTAAATTCAAATACACTGACCTTTAAAAAGATGATTGCCTCTCCTGCTACAAAAGCAGCCATATGTAGTGATTTTTAATCAAGTTATCTAGAAAATGGTATTATTTATTCATATGTTTACATTTAATTTCTGTCACCATTAATGTTGCAATGTGACAGTTTTAACAAGATCAGGTTTCAAGCAGAAGCCATTTCTTGTGTTGAAAATGTTGTCCAGAAATATTTACATTTGGTCTTCAGAAAGAGCACAGATGAATCTTTGCTCTCTATAATATTCTCCCCTAGCATATAAACAAGCTTTAGAGACTGGGACTGGACAAGAGGATAAAACTGAGCAGGCTTCATTTGACCTAACTGAGACAGAAGCTGAGTGAGAAACTAACAGCAGAATCACTTGAGATATGGGGGAAGGCCTGGCTGGCACCAGAGAGCGTGGAAGTGTTTCACTGAAAGGGGGATGTGGTTTGACAGAATAAATGCATGTTGCTTATAAATATCTATTTGATTGGAAAATGCAAATTGTACTCTGACTCATCCCCTTTTCTTGCAAACATTTTACAAGTGAAACTTTACTTGCAGTTCTTTGTCTCCTACAAGAAAAATAATGCCTCCTGACTGCACTGCACCTTCTGTGCCTGAAGGCTTCCTAGGACTTTCTAATGCAGCCTTCACAGCAGCCATCCCAGTCTTCCCCTGCTGCCACATGTTTGCTAGCAGCTTTGCTCCCTTTAGAGGCCTACGTGGTGCGAAGCCACCACGTAGTAAGAAGTAAGCATACGTAATCTTTGTGCAGACTGACCCCCTGGGGATATTTGAATGTATTTTTCTATAAATAGAAGCAGATAAGAATATAGAATATGTGCAAATAGGAATCACATGATAATTCACATGCTTTCCAACATATGACATGCTCCTAGGAGCCTTGGAAAAGGCAGGTGGGTCTTGGGCTCCATTTTGGGCTACCTTAAAAGTACTTGAGTGGGAAATCTGGCAAATGGTCTGCTAAGGTGAAGTTGCTGTGAAGTAAGAGTGAAGTACATTAGGGATGATAAATCTGGACAAGCTTGAACATCAGCCTCTTTAGAAATGTGACATAAAACAAGGAGGCAGATGGTTATATGAATTTCTCCAAAACATGTGGCAGAGCTTCTGCAAGAAGCCACTGTGCCCTGCTCACTTGGAAGATGGCATGACTGGAGATCAGGCATGGCTTGTCTGGGAGAGCAGGTGGCAGCATCATTCCCAATATCCACTCTGTGCATATCCATTCCGTACAGGAACCAGTGGTGGGGACCATATCCAGAGTATCAGTGTTCATAAAAGTAAGCCATTTGGCAATGCAGAGATGGATATACTTGGTTTCCACATGTTCCTCTTTAAGCTGACCAGAAGGGAAGAAAGTTGGAACTACTGATCACAGGAAGACAGGCAGATTTTGGCTTTGTTCTTATCTTTTTTTTTTTTTTTTTTGGTTTTACTGTTTTACTGAGGACAAAATTCTGGTCTAAGATATGCTGATCGTATCTTCACTTTGATATTCTGCTCCCTATGCATACATGGGAATGTTTCCTCTAAGTATGGAGGTCATGTGTGGAGATGTGATCTACAAAGCCAGCAAAGAGCAGAATGTTGCAATGATTCAAGAAGGATCATCTGGGGAGGGAGGGGGAGGTCACTACAAGGATATTTTCATATTTCACAGTCAATATGAAAGGAAAAAAATGTTACAGCTTTGTTTAGGTATAAACAGTTCTTTTGTTGAAATAAATAAAATTATCTCATTTTCTATGGGCCAGATTAGTATTGTTTTCAAGCATTCAGTCTGAATAAACAGCAGACTGTTCTCATTCAGAGGTGAAATCATAAATTGCTTTCCCCCCTTAAATGTCCCCGGACTTTCTGAAATGACATCACCTGCGTATTCATCAAAGCTCTGTATTTGGCATATTTTTTTCTGGTTTGGCAAAAATTAAGCAATGACTTGAATATTGTCCAATTTGTAGAAAAAAAATACTTTAAAAAATACATGTGTTTCAAATTTGTTTTGGATGTTTAGTAGCATAAAAGTTTTTATGCCATTATTTCCATACTTCTTCAGTTTTTTTGGAACGTAGATTGTGTAGGATCAGAAATGTTTTCTTATTGAGCAATCTGCAAATCAAGAGAATAAACTGCCCAGAAATGTCCGTGCTTTCCCGATAAACTTGCTTGAAGAAAAGAATGTTTTTCAGGGCCGTGCTGTGGGTTCTGCCCAGGCCATGGGGGCCTCTTCCCCCGGACACCTCCTGAGCAGCTGGTGGCCCAGAGGCCTACACTGGCCTCCTTGCGATTAGCGAAAGGGGCTCCCTGCGTGCAGAATCGGACACACTTCACGGTGGACACAACATAACACGGAGTGTGTTGACCCCCAGGGGCTGAGGGACCTCATCCCCACCTCACTGCCAGCAGAAAGTCTCCTGCCGGCTCAGCAGAGATGTTGACACATGTTTAAGTGTGTGGGTGGTTTGGGCCCAGGCGCGCTGGGCAGTGCGAGTGGCGCCTTTCGTCAGCCCTGGTGGCACAGCAGCCCTGTCCTAGCTGTGCCCCGTGGTCCCGCTAACAGGATTTGAGTCTCCTCATGCACCAGCAGTGAGAGCTGGCTGGGAATCCTCCGCTCTGCCCAGAGCTCCTCCAGCTGGCAGGGCTTGCAGCAAAGAGGCCCAACGTCCATCTGCTCTCTTCTCTACCTTTTGGCACGAGGGAAGTATCAAGATATCCTGAATAAACACCTATTTAACTTTTAAGTGCCAATACAGCTTAATGTGGGGCTAGTCCAGACACTGATTTTTTTTTCTTGATAATTAGATAATAAATATAAGCTTTTCTTTTTAACGATTACTCTTTAGTTTGTGTAACATTACACTGGACAATAGGAGACAGACTGAGGGCAAGTAATGTTCCTGTATTAAATTAATTAAGGGGGCCAGGCTGGAATTATGTAATCTTCATTCCTCAAAACTGAGAGCTTGGTAAAATAATTAATTCTTTTCATAGCAGCATTAGATTGGACCCAGAAGGCCAGCTTATTGCTGGAGCTAATGAAAACAATATCACTGCTCTCCTTCTGTTTAAAGTCAGAAGGCTAAAAGCTGTGGACTTGCTGGACCAGATTTTCCTCTTGCTTACACTTCATAACACAAGAA
The DNA here is from genome assembly GCA_032273925.1 of Rhynchotus rufescens. Taxonomy (NCBI): domain Eukaryota; kingdom Metazoa; phylum Chordata; class Aves; order Tinamiformes; family Tinamidae; genus Rhynchotus; species Rhynchotus rufescens. Next base: position 14,105 of record JAVCKT010011580.1, read on the forward strand.
CTCTTGCAGTGGATTACGGCAAAAACCAAACCAGCTAAGTATCCTGTCTCCAACAGCGACTAGTAATTCATATTTAAAAAAGGCATAAGAAACATCATGCTGAAAGAGGTCTTTCCTTCTGCATGTTTATAAAGATCAGAGCAGGAGCCTGGGTCCAAGTTTGGGCCTCTGTGAGGTTGTGTCAGATGGTCAAATTTAGTAGCCACCTACAGAGCTGTCTATGACATCTCGGTAACTTTATGAGTCTCATTGGATTCACTTCTGGAGAGGGATGCCCCAGCCACATGTTGCCATCAGGACAGCAGTTTACTGTTTGGAGAGCTGAACTACCCCTACACTACCCATTTCCCTGACTGGAGCTCTTTACTATTACTAAAATGCATGCGAATATGAGTACAGTGTTTTAAGTGACTTAAGATTTAAAATGGCTTTTTTTTTTTTTTTTTTTTAAATACTGACACATGTAGATACTTTTATATTTAAGTACCTACTTATTCTCTCTTAGGCCCTTATGTCCATGGGAATTGTCCATGGCCTTTTGTGATAGTTTAGAAAACCTTTGTATCAGAGAATTTAGGGCAGGTTTCTTCCAGTGCTTTAACATCACTCCACCTTTGGCTGTGTGTACACTTTTTTTCTCCTGCTTTTCTCTATATTTCTTTGAGGTTAGAGAGGAGAAATCACTTTAGACACTTAACTTCCTGGACTCCATGTTCTGTATGCAGTTAACAGAGATGGGAAAGTTTTGGTCATCAGGAGGATTGAGATGGTCGAGGAGGGATGCAAAGCTTAGTATCAGTAGCTGGAGAGTGCTTTTGAATTAGACTTTCATTGTGGTCTATATTCTCAGGGTATTGCATGGGGTGGACAAATACCCAGGATGGAAGACGGACTTCTGATAAAGTTACATCCTTTGATAAGAGAGTATGTCAATTCATGGGGAAAACTAAGACACTTTGTTAAAAAAATAGCTGGCGGGATTCATGGCTGACATGGAGATGCAAAAATGGTATTTTGCTTTAAGGATGAAGTCCATGTACCAGCTATATATTTCACTCTTGTTTCTTATTTTGATTTATTTTCATCTGTAATTTATGATCAGATTGACTTCTGCGTAAGTGCCCTCTGTTTTCATTTGCAGGAAAAGTCATTCAAGTGAGCTGCTGGACATGTTGAACCACATATATTGGCAATGTGGATGTTGAATAGGACAAACTAGTTTCACACAGGTACTTCCCATTTTCCATGAAGTTTAGAAAAATCTACAAAATATAAAATAATAATAATAATAAAAATCTGTTCTTCCTGTGGGAAGAGGACTAACATTGAGCTTATATGATAGAGACATGGTGTGGAGGGAGGCACATTGGGGTTGATGGCAAGTATGCCCAAGATGCACTGCTTTTTGTCTATCATCACTCCATCTACTTCATATGAAGTTTGAATACTAAAACATGCAGTGGACAGACAGTACTTGATTATTGCAGAAAATGTCTCAAATAACTGAGAGAAGTTATATATGCACTTGCCCTGTGAACTTTTCTGAAATTGTAATGAAAAACTGTGCTGTTATTGCAAAGCTGACATCAGCTATCTGTTCTCGTTCTTGTTCTTGTTCTTGTTCTTGTTTTGTTTTGTTTTGTTTTTTTAAAGCATCATGTCCCTTATTTTAAAACTGGACAAAAAATGACATGAGCATTTGGAAAAGATTATAATAAAGAGGCAACTGGTCAGTTTTAAAAGTATTAATCATGGTTATATGTTGTGAAAACAAACAAACACTATCATTCTTGCTCTCAGCAGAAAGCATGAAGAAAGTGCTAAGACATGTGGTGTCAGGGATTTCATAAACCCCAAATTAAATTTAAAAAATGAGAAGCACAAGGGAACAAGGGAAAAAGTAAGTGTATAATGAGCAAGAGGACACAGAAGTGGTGTTAACTGGCACTGCAGTTACTGAGAAAAGGGCGCCAAGAAAAACTTTGGAGGGAGAAAAAAAAGGATGTTTGGCAAATGTGAATTCTGGTGGGAGAAAAGCGAGGACATGTGGCATGAAGCAGTTGTCAGAATCTGAAGTCATATGAGTAGGAAGATACGTGAGAGAACAGAAAAAGCCAAATGAAAGATGTTGAGTGGCATGCCTCTGAAAGGGAGTCTCGTGATGGCCGTCTGAGCTAGGAAGAAGACAGGGCTTGCAATATGGTGTGGTCATGAAAGCTGTATTTATGAAAGAAAATGTCTCGTTTATGTCAGAAAGCTCTGTTTCTGAAAAACATATACGTGCACTTGCCTCTGATCTGGCAGTCCTTGTTCTCCTTGCACTAAAAGTCCGCAAAGAAAAAATGGGAGGAGTAACTAGTGAATTATGCCATTTCCAAATTCAGATACTACAAAGGTAGCTTTCTGAAGCCATATCTATTCTTTGCTGAGTGACCACCACTCTGATGTGGTCACTGACTACTCAGCAGCATTGCTGCAAAATGGTGAAGAAGAAACAGCTTCCTAAATCTGTATGAAAAACACTTGTGAAGAAGGTGGCTGCTGGAAGACAGTGGGCATTGGTTTCTTTATTCATACTTCTAGCTCAGAAACACACAAATTGGCAGAATGATTTCAAGATAGTTGTCTGAAAATTCCAGTAATTCCAGTACCCTGAAGAGGTAAACATTCAGAAAGATGAGATTAAACCGGTTGCATTGGTAAGCTGGGTTACTACCATAATCAGACATGGTTATAGTGAAGCTCATTTCACTTTAGAGAATTAGAGAGTGGTCATTTCCTGAGGAAATCCCCAAAAAGCAGGGTGACTAACCTTGGCTTATATGTACCTTTGAAAGTCGCAAACACCATCTATTTCTCTATAACTTGTATACTCCAGTTGTAGCCATCAAAAGGATATTGATGTCAAGTTGAATCCTGAAAACTCCAAATCAAGGAAAACATTGCAATAACAAGCATCTGGCTGAGAAGAAATCCCAAGATTTGGACCACAGCAGTATCCTTTTAGTAGCACAGCAATGAAAAAGTGCAGCAGAGGCAGTAACTTTTTATAGTAAAATGAGAAGGCACCAAAGCTGCCCAGTAGCTAGCAACGAAGGCAGCATCATTAAATGTAACCACAGTAGCTAACAACGGAGACTTGCCAATTATGAAACCACAGTATCCACAACAGCGAGCAAGCAAGACACCACCAGTAGTGCAGCCTCAGTTGGAGTTGTCCTGATGTATTTTGATTGCCTGCTGACATGAGCTATGAGAAAAAGAGAGATTTGGCATTTCTTTAGTGTCCTGTTACCTTTATCTGCAGTACATCTGCTTCCTGAGCCACTGAGGAACGATGCCCAGCACTTACATGGCCTGACATAAAATACAGAACTGCACATGTGCCAGAACATGATGTAGGTGTAACTATTTAAATCCTGTTTAATCTATTCAAGAGCAAATGGTTATTTAAGCATTTTTACCCATCTTAAATTAGGATGACATTATTGCTTCCATTACAAATAAATATAGTACATTCACTATACTGCATTATAAATTGCTAAAAAATAATTCACTCATTTAATGACTAACCCCAGTACAGATAGTACAATATAAATTACTTTTACTATGCTTTCAGTGAAATGCATCACAATCATATTTTGAATGGTGTAATATTATACAAAAAGGTCAAAACATGTCTTGTCATATGTCCACATCATTACTATTCATCATTCATATTTTTAAGATTCAGTGTTCAGCCAACTATTTAACAACTGAAAATAATTCAGCAAAACCGGGCCTAGAAGACAGTTTATTTACGTTCAGACATCTTCATGTTCCTGTTTCCTTTTCAGGCTGACATACACACAGTTGCTTTATTAAGATTTAAAAAATGCTTATTTATGTTTTGAAAAATATTGCTGCTAATAATTCTTATTTAGTTGAAAGCAAACCTAAAATTTTTGCAGAAATAAGTTTTATAAGTTTTAACAGTCATATAAAATGATGAAATTTAGAGAGCATTAATCTCTACTAGCACTTGCTGAGATGTGAAGAATACCTTACCTGAAAGAGCTAAAGGAGAAAGTGGAAAACTAAAAGATGGGGCTGGGAAAATATTTTTTTTGATGGATATTTCATTCACCGAGACATATAAAATCAGTTCCAGTTGGAACTACTTGGGGAATCATGCAGCAATTGGCAAATAATTTTGGATGAAAGGTTGCTACTATTTGTCTGGAAAAGCTACATGTTTCATTTCAACATTTTCCAAATGAAATGTCTTGGTTTCTTTTTGGAAAGACATTTGTTTTGAAATTTCCTTGTAAAATTTGAAAACTAAACACAAAATTTATTTGGTTTATTTTTTAGGGAGAGAGTTTACTTAAAGGAAAAGCTTTTTTGGGGAGTACGGGAAAAGTAGTGGGTCACTTCACACATATATATATATACATACATATGTATATAAATATATATAAAAACACATATTTTTTTTATCTAGTTTGTCCAGGGTACTGGAAAGTCAGCTTGCCTCACAGTTTGCCTTATGAGAGGCCTGAAGTAGATATTGTAATTATTAAAGAATTACTTGATATGCAATAAAATAAAGAAAAAAAAAAAAAAGGCCTTCTCAGAAGCAGACTAGATGCTTTTGACTCATGGAATGTGACATTTCATTAAAGCCATTTCTTTTTCTAAACATATATTTGTATCCTGCTATATTCTGTGACAGAGGGCCCCTTTTCTTACATAAAAGTGTTATGTCCCATTAAAGGTGCATGCAATAATAAATAGCTTATAAGGAGATCTGCCAAGCCTGATTGAAAAAGCAACAGTTCAAAATGAGGTTGAGAAAGTAATTCTGATCAGGATGTCCTATTTTGCTAGTTTGCCTGCTCTGATTGAAACCGTCTGTGAAGAAACAGCCCTTGCGTGATAGGCCCAGACACAAATTAATAAGACGACAGTGTGTTGACCTACTAAGCAAAAAGCACAACAGCCCAATAACTACAAACAGATGCAGTTATTTTACTGCTGAGTTAAAACTCTCCCCCTGCCACCCCTGAGCTGTTATGCAGTGGCTTCTTTTGGCTCTCTGTGAACGCTGCTCTGAACACTTACAACCCCCCAGACAATCCCACCTGTGAATGATTGTAGCCTCTAACCCCGAGGTTACATTTTCTCATAGTAGTTCATGAAAAGGGGCGTGCTTTCTGTTTTGTTTTGAAGCAGCTTGGTGGTTATATTATATAAACCAAGCTTGATGCAAGGGAACTCGATCCCAAGGGCCAGGTCTTTAGACAGTGTACACTAGTTTTCTGCTGCTGGAGATCACTGATTGCTATTGTTTTCCACATCAGAATTATGTAATACAGCAAGTTAGCCTTAACGCATTTGTCCTGTAATTTGAAGAAAGTTATCAAGCTTTTAAGGACCTGTACCCTCAAGGAGTAAGTGAAGTATATTTTTGTGTAATTCAGATTTTTTTTATAGTATCAGACTAGCAGTTAATGTTTGTAGTGTGCCTATGATAGAAAACACTAATATTGTGTTTGACTCCGTATGAGATGTTATAAGGGAGCTGCTGGCTGTATGGACACTCCGGCATGCTGGAGGTCACATGTTTGGCAATTTATTCTAGTGAACTTGAACAATGTTTTTTTCATTATCCTTGTGTTTTACTAAAGTTTTGTATAACATTGCCTAATCTGTCTCCTAATGATATTTACAGCAGACAGGGTATATCTCAAATGCCTTTTTCCAGGATAGCTGAACACCTGGATAGTATCAATCTTTTGATAGAAATTTGTTTTCTTTTAACTCTTTTGTTACTAGCTTTAATTT
>JAVCKT010011580.1:19940-33328 GCA_032273925.1 Rhynchotus rufescens
AATTTAGGAAATCTGATGGTCAGCATCAGGAAAATTAGACCAAAGACATAAACAGCCATGAAAGTTTTCAGGAACTGTTTTCCTTAGTTTATATGCAATACACAGAGAAACAACTCAGATTTTCTCAGGTCTTCAAGTTAGTAATCTTATTGTCAAATAGTGTACTAAATTTTTGACTTTTTTTCAGTTTCAAAATTCCAATTTGGATTGGACTAATAGCTTCCATATTGAAGGTAGAATAAATAAAGTACTATTTTTTTTTTTTCCCGTGGAAAGTACACAGTAAAAATGTGAACAATTTCCATCAGGCATGATGGAACTGGGAAGATGCAGTCCCTTTCTGAATGCAGGAGTTGTGTAACCAGGTACCTGTTTCACACAGGGCAGGTTGTGTCAAACATCAGAAGACTCCTAATGTTAATGATCAACATTAACATTAAATGTTGTGCCCACTTGATTGAGTTCTGTGAGTGAATGGAACATCTTCTTTATTGCTGAGTTAAAACTTCACTTTTTTTTTTTTTTTTAAATACTAGATCAAGATGTAATAAGAGACTATGATCTAAGATACCTGCCTCTTGCAAGCATATTTGGAAACAGTGTACTGGCTTTAACATGCTCTACAAGGGTTATTCATCCAGGGTTTCATTCATATTATACACAGGAAAAAAAAAAAACAAATTATATTTAGAAAAAAATAGTTAGAAGATGTACTGTGTAATTCAATACTTTCCCAGGCTTTGATGAGATCTAGTTTATTAGTTTTAACATAAACAAATATTACAAGAGGGCATAAAAAGCACAAATCAAAATAATTCCTTTTAAACAATTTTTTAGCTATTTGTCAGTTTTACAGTTGCTGCTTATCCCAGTAGTGTTTTAAGCCCAGAGCAAAGATTCCCAATAACCAGTAGCATGTACTATATGTTGCAGTGTAAGTTACTGTACAAACTGAGGCTACTGCAACAGCTGTCACTGCAGCAGTAGCCAAGGGGTCAGAGCTGAGGTAGCTCCTCTCTCACATCCATGATGTCAGTGATAGGAATTAGGATCTTCTCTGTGACCTAGGAGAGAGATATTGGTTCTGGATCTATATTTGAAGACATCATCTGTGCTTCTGAATTGGAAAACAACTTTTAGAAATGGAAAAGACTCTCCTGGTGAAGTTCTTATACGTCTTACTTGGGCCAGGAGGAGTGTGGTGATGACTGGACTTGCTGTGGTGGTGCAGACACTGGGCTGGCAGATGTGCACTGAAATGTCTTTCCAAACCAGGCAGAGGAAAAGTTTGCACCGAAATCTCAGATCCCTTTGTATCCATCCAAATGAGGAAGTGCCATTTTTTACAACAAAACCTGATCTGACTGAAGGTGCCTAACACTGTGAAAAGGTTCATTTCTTCAAATCTATAGGCAAGTACTATGTCAATTTATGGCCTCTTGAGGAAGATGAAGTCCAGAAATGACTCTCTCTGCATTTCCTAATTTAGCTCCTTGTCAGGGAGGGCAGTCCAGTGTTGAGGCCCTAATGTTCACTGTTCCTGGCTCTTAACTCAATCCTGAAGGCTTTTAACGGGTAGATACTGTGATGCAAATCCTAATTGATAACTGGGTCTCACTGACAGATTTTGAGCCATCTTTCAACAAAAAAATTACAGAAAATCATTGTTGTGTTTTGGTCAGCTCTAGTGATAAGTTCAGCAGAACTTTCAGCATGATCTGCCCATTCACATGTGACTGACAACTTTCAAAGTAGAGTAAATGCCAATAGTTTTCATTTTGAACGGATATATCTTACTGTCAGCTTCAGTGCAATTTCAATATAGTCTCATAGTAACATAGGCTAATTCAGATTAGTAGGCTTAAACTTAACTGCATGCTTAAATTTTTTTGTTGACTGTAAGCCTTTAATATATACATGTTGGAGGCTAAATAGACTTTAGTGATACCAAGCGCCTCACAAACTTTTTATTTAAAATCTTAGCTTCCTATATGACTACCATGTTACGAGGCAGAAAGCAATGTCTAGAGAATTTATGAGAGCAGCTCAGATAACACAGGAAACCATAACTGGAACTTAGCTGTTGACATTTAGTGATGCTTTTGTCATGGCAATATCCATATTAGTGTTAGTAAATGAGAACATGGATTTGCTGATCACCAAACACTGGCATTACTTTTTGACTATGTATTGCCGTTAAGACTATTTTTAGAACACGTTAAAGAATCACAAATAAAGGAATATTTTTAAAGGTTACTTACTTTTAATGTCTTGGGAACATATATGTCTTTTTAATGGGTATATGTGTAAATTTAATGAAAGAAATTCAAATTAAATTCAAGCGAGTAAGAGCATTCTTGCCATTGGAAGTATGAGGAGATCTTTTGGCACGACATAACGCCATCATCTCTGCAGAGCATTTGACCAATACAGCAAGGCTAACATGTATTACAAATTGGACTTGTGGTGTGACATTTTTCATGATGTGAATAAGCATTATGGTCGTATTCTATCACAGATGAAAATGTTGCTTCTAACAGTCTTACAATTTCAACTTATGGCAATAAGTTGATATTAACTGAGAAGAAACTATATCATCCTGTAACTGCCAGATTATCTTACATAAATTTTAATTTGGCCTGAGTTCAGGACTTACTTTATGACCTCTTATGAGTTCATAGTACAAAGAAGAAAAATCATGGGCAGTTTCTTACTCATTTCCCTTATATTATTTCTTACTACTTTTAAGTTACCATACTTACATTGCCAATAAATTGTGCAGTATTAATATATTTCAATTACTTTTTTATCACAATTAATTGATATTGGAAACCTATCCTCTGGAGACATTCATAAACTGAAATTTTAGTTTTAATAACTGGGAAAAATAATGTGCAAGTTGAACTCTTTTTATGTGGCATATTTTGTAAGAGGGTTTCCTTTCACATCTCATCAACTGCTGGTCAAAAAATATTTTATAACGTTAATAAAATGTAAGTGGAGAATATCTGATGACAGGAGTATTATTTTCCTTAACCATAAGCTAAAGTTAGTGTTTTAATATCATCACCTATGGTGGTTACATTAAGACACCTCAGGCCTTTTTCATTTTCATGCCAAACATTATTTATTCCATTCCTTCTTATTATTACAAAAGATTCTGTTTTAATTTTATCCAAAGCTGTATGGTTTTTAGATTACCTGTGAGATCTATTAATCCACAGTAGTAGAGTTACCAGAGTTAGCTGAGAGAACTATTCTAAATCAATATTTTTCACCACTGTGGAGGTGACTTCTCTAGGGAGAAACTCAAGTCTTGTAACAGAAGTTCAAGCAGGATCTAGGAAAATGAAAATGTTTTTCTTTGTTATTAGGTCTTTTTCTTCTGGGACCTACTAAAGACAGAGCTATTTATTAAAGAATATGCTATAAGCATTTTGGTTTCTGAATCCCAAGTGTAGAAAAAGAGCAGGCTAGCTGCTGTGTTTTCCTGGAGTGATCCAAGAGTGGATTTGCTGGGTGAGGTCCCCTTGCAACTCTTGGCTGGGGCAGGTCTCTCCTGCCTGCTCGTGTCTCCTCCATGTGCATCCCAGGGGGACACGGGGAAGCAAGGGCAGGACTGGGCAAGCCTGGGGGTGGGCAGGAGTTTGGGGTCTGGCAGTGTGTCAAATACCTGCATTTGGTTCTGAGCAGCCCTTCCTGCAGCCCCAGGGCTCCCATTCACTGCAGCTGGACGTGGGATTTGTTTTTCCCACTGTGGCCTCTCCATGCATGGTTTTATCCATAGGTAACAATTGCAAAGCAAATCATATAGAGCACAGTATGTATAGAGTCTTTTGACAAAATGTTGTGCAAATAGGAGCTTCTTTGCAGATGGCCAACCCTCACTGTTTCCGTGTCAATTTACTAATTGTATTGACATCTCTTTGGGTGCAAATTCATGCTATTTCTTCCAAATCGGATGCTGGGCAAATGTGTCCTTTAATTTGATGCATATTTGTGCTACAAATATGCTGGGTTTTGGTAGGTCCTTTTCTGACTAATAAGGGCTGAGTTATCTTCTATCCACAGATACCTATGTTTGTACCTATGTTGCATGATCCTCTGCATCTTTCACATTATTGTTAACAAACAAACAACCCCCCTAGTGCATATATTTCCCAGAATCTTTCCTTAGATAAATGAGGAAAGAAATTTATGAAGTATGAGGAATTTTTATAGGACTTTTATCATTTGTTACTATTGCCACAAATTTACAGAAGAGGAGTGTTCTGCCCATGGTAGTGTCCAAAAAATAAACATATTTTATGCTGAAATTATTTTTAATAACTAATTCACATAGAAGGTTAAATGCTACTTTAGCCTGTGGCCAGGCAGTCAGAGTAAATGTTTCTTGCCTTTTGACACTCACAAACTCTAGGCAAACAAGGCCAGAAGTACTCATTTAAGCACGAGTAGTGGCATGTGCAACAATGGAAGGGGAAAATTGAAATCAATGAAATTAAAATAGATTGAACAGACATGGAATGTATTAGTCATGGAAACATCCCAGCTTCCAGCACTTAAGGAGACAATTTCTGGAAGGCTATTTTCGTGATATGATTGACTTCAAAATGCCACAATGCTTAGAGAATTTTTGGGTGGTGAGACCAGCAGATTCACCCTGTTATAGATCAGTGTTGGGAGTAATGGCAGCTTTTAAAAAGCACTTCTACAATTCTCTTAAGCAAACCACAACTTGGGACCTTCTGAAGTGTCTATCCCTTCCACAGGCTGCTAAGAAAGACAAGATCTTGCTCTCTTTTGAACTTGGCATGGGAAAAGTGGGGGAGTGCAGAGAGGTTTTGCAAGAAGGAAAGGAAGAAAATGCACCAGACTTGACAAAAGATTAGTGAGAACAGTGAGAAATCCCAAACTGCACGTACAGCTGGCCAAGATAAGCATGAACCTACCCCCAAGGCTAAGAAGACCTCAGCCCACAGGCTAGCTTGGGGTAGCTCGCCACAGGCTTCTGCAGCAGGAAAGGTGATGCCAGCTCAATTGCTGTGCAGCTTCCCCTCTCCCTGTCACAGTCAGGACGGTATCTGCTCCTACCAGAGCTTGTGAATCAGGTTGGGGTTGGAGGCTTCCTTTCCTTCCAAGTCTGCTCTTCTCACAACATCTGCTTACTTGGGATTTGGGGGAGCAGTGAAAGATTTGATCTATATTAATTAAGTAAAACTTTTCTGCTGGAAAATTTTTTTCCATTATGGCTACAAGTGTATTAAAATAATATTGCCGTGTGCATAAAGAGCCTGACTTTTCTCTGATTACAGAGTTTCATGCTCATCACAGCTCTAAGGAATTTATAACCTGTTGTATGTGTGGTGTTTTATAAACAGAGTTTGTGTTCAATGATTACATGATGCAAGGAAACAGATGTGTTGTATAAACAGCTTTAACACTTTTGAAGGCAACAAAATACTTTGAACAACACAATGAAAATATCAGACATTGCAAGTCTAAGCCAATCGACTAAATTAATATCATATTGTTCTCTGTGTGAAAAATAGAAGGCCTGTTTCTGAAGTAGCTTATTTCACTATTCCACCAGTGGTATTCTCTTGATCTTAACACAGTTGCAGGAGATTTATACCTGAGACGAAACACACTCAAAGTTGAATGATATTTTTACTTGCATGACAAGAAAGACTGGGGGAGACAAAACCCTTTCTGAAGCTGATACATTTTTCAGGCATCTTAGGACAAGCAGCAAAATTTAAAAGCAGAGATGTTTATTATAATGTTTCCAATCTTAAGTTGCAGGGTCCTACCAAAAGGCTTTGAAACTGTCAACATGGCCCCTTATAAGTTTATTACTTGCCTATGAACTGGCATGTGGTTTGGATTTGTTAGAGGAAGTTTTCTAATGTACACTTTCAGTGTTTCTCTACTGTAAACAACTCCTAAATACAGAAAGTTGTACTGCGAGCCAAGCTGGACTTTTACTGGTCACCAGGGTCAACTGCAGAACCAAGTCTGACCTACAATCTCTGACTCCAATTAGTCACAGAACTAATTTATTTTTCATTTTCCAGGCCATTTGTCTTCTTGGAAACCACAGTGACTTATATGATTCCAAGAGTTGCACTTGGAAAAAATTATTGTAGTGTGTTCGTCTGTAGTTAGTTTTAACACGTGTTCATACCAGTGATTTATATAATACAAAAGGTGCTAGTTTATTTGAATTAGAAGACTTGGTGGCTCTGTTAGGGTTTGTGTCTGGAATATGTTCTTTTCAGAATGAATGTAGCTTGATTTTGATCTTTTTATGGCTTCCTAAGCATAGGTACTGTTCTCCAGTATAGACAGTATATGTGAAGTTGTCATGTTTTAGTTATTTGGTCAAATTCTCCATTGCTTTGTACTGTGAAAGGCACTGCAGTATTTTTTTTTAATGTGCGATTTTATGAATTTGCACTGAAGTTAAATGTAGCTGTTTGTTCAGTGAAAAAAAAATTCTTTGTGCATATTGGAGTTGCAATAGCCATATGATTTCCAGAATTTAGGAGATCATGGACTGTGGTATACGAGTACCATTTTTTCACCACTGAAGAAGAATTATATTTCCTTTGTGGTACAGTACTATGTACACACAATTACCATGAACAATAACTAGAATTATGAACATTGTTTATGAAGAAGTAGGATAAATAATCATGTCTAAATCTCTTTCTCACTTTCACTCTTTACATTGCAGGTAACGTAGATAATCTGTATGTAAACTCATGAAAGGCATAAAATTGAAGTTAGTAGTGGAGGTTTAGATGACGATAAATAGCTAAGAAGAATAAAATCTTAAAAAGAAGATAATTGGTAGTGTATGCTCAGTAGTACTTCAAATATGGATGCAGGTATACTTGCATCCATACCAATTCAACCCAGGACCCAAGCAGCTGTATTTCAATCCTGTTCTGGATTCCATTGGAAGAAAACTTGGGCATCCAGAGCACAGAGACTTGGTCCCTGTCTCACATGGTTTCACTCTTCCAGCTAGCATAGCTGAGCTACTACAGACAGGTCTCAGGGCATCCTACTCTGCCTGTCTTGCAGACACAAAGGATTTTGCAGGGAATCCTGCCTCTCTCTGCCAGTACTGTGCACTTGAGTCAGTCCTAGGGCTGATAAGGCATCCTCGCCTTCACGAGGGTCTAATCTGCATGTGCACCATTCCTCCCTTCCTGATTACAAATCCATTGCTCTGCTTGTGAAAGGACATGTGCTAGGATATTGGTTTTTTTTTTTTTTTTTTTGGTAAAGCTATGAACAAACTATGATTTGATAAAATACGTTCTGGAATGATAGAAAAGTACTTCTATTTATGTCAAGCAATCTTAGTGTCTGTGTTTTTTAGCCGCTAATCATGGAACCCAATTTCCAGGGAGACAGACAAAGGAAGAATTTTGAAGCTGATTTCTAAAAGCATCTCAATTTCTCTGTTTGTAGATTTTGTGGGATTTTTTTGGAAGCTGTGTGGAATGTACTTTTTACAGTTTTCCAGTGAAACGTCCAGTACAGGCATTCGCAGAGACCTTACATTCTGTCTAGATTAGCAGCCAAACCTTCTTCTACGCTATTATTTTAAGCTCACCAGAGCTTCATCTGGTAGGTGCAAATGGCATTTTGTATCACATCACTTATAGTGACTTTAGCAATCATTATATGAAAAACACACAATTGTTTATGTGTTATTGAGAAAAAAATGTTGTTTGTACGCAGTAGCAAGTTAGTGGCAAGATGAGACTTGGTTGTTTTCAGATGAGTAGTGGAAACAGATTAATTTTGAGTTGTCCATAGAAAAACAGTGCATGTGATTTAATGCTTTAGATGTTCTGTAAAAAGCAGAGTTTCAGAATCTCACTGGTAATCTAGCTTCTCTAAAGTGGCCCTTGAGAGACTCTTCCAGAAAGTAGGTACTGTGGTGGGCTGCAAAGACGACTTTGAGGATCCTTTTGCAACTCCTGATGCTAAAGACCTGTTTGTATGGAGCTGGCAGTGAGGAGCCTGCACTGACTCTGGGTGAATCTGTGGCTTACAGGGAAATCAAGGCGGCAGATACACCTGGCCTGAGCTGTCATTAAAAGTTCATTTCTGACATGCCTTGTCTCATGTAGGCATAGCAGAGTAGGCATAGGAGAGTTTGCTCAGCTGCACCTACAGGCACCTGTGCCATATGTGGCTGTGTGACCCATGCTCAAGTCCAGCCTTTGAGAACACAACTCAGAGAGAGTTAAAAAAGGAAGCTAAAGTCACCAAACTAACATTTCAAGTCTACTAGAAGTCTAAGTAAACAGGAAAACGTATGTTTGGGTGCTATAGCAAACAAAATGGTATAGAGGATTTTCAGAGGTAAGCATAATGAGCCATTTTGTTAGTTGACAATACTTTTTTTTTTCTGTAATATACCACTAAAAATTAATTAATCCTTTTGCTTTTTCTGTCTTTAGATCTGCTTCTGTGGAAGAAGAGATCAAATTAGCTCATTTATCAGCTCATTTCTAATGACTTTGCCTAGTCCCTTCCACCTCTGAGTGCCTGTAACTGTAAGTAGTGTGTCAGTGACCAAGGTATGAAGCCTGCTTTCTTGCTTGAATTTCTACTCAGAGCTGTTCCTTCTGCCCCTTGCAATTCTTGCTCTTATTGTTAATGCACTTTGTGAGGTCAGTAGACATAAGATACAGAGAGAAGGAGTCTCTGGCTGATTCCTAAAGATGCTGACCACCTGTTCTGCTGCGAATATGAAAGGAAATGTAGAGATTAATCATGTTTCAGATAATGAGGGCTCACTCATTTTATGCTATTTGCCAGATACCTGACTTATTTCCAGTCATTTCCCACACAGTTATGGACATTCAATCATTCAATATAAGAGAAAAATAGTAAAGAGGAAAAAAGAATGAGCAATAAAAGAACCAAATAGAGAAGGACAAATTAAAGGGCAGAACAGGGAGAAAAAAAAAGAAACAGGAGAAAAGAAAAGAGAAAGAATTCAAAGAAAAAGAAGGAAAGAATCAAACTCAAGCGTTCTGAGTTTTCAGGACACGCAATATGTAGAGGCGAGAGAACCATTATATGCAGAGTCTGGAAATGCATACTAGGCAAACGTACAGCTTTGGCTGAACAGCAAGAGAGCCTGAGGCCTGACTCAGTGTTGGATTCATATACCTCCCATATTGCTCAAAACTCAGACCCTGAATTTACTAGCTCAATCTGTATTTAATATTTAAGTTATCGAGACTGCAACAATGAATTCTCTTATTCTGAAACCAGACACAGAGCTGTGGCACAGCTCTGTTCCCACTTAGTAAGGGAGTGCAGTCATGGGCCTAGTTTCAGTCCACATAGAGATGAGATCAAGTCACTAAGTTTGGAATGATATTTTTGCTCATCTGTTCCCCAGTTCTGGATCATTTATATCCAGGGTCTTAGTTTGCATTCAGTCGTCTTTTTTATGTCCATTGCCCCTCTAATTATTGATAGTAAGACTAGCTCTTGGGCTGGGTTGGGTTTGTGTTGGGTTGCATCCATACTCACTTCCACTGCTGGCAAATCCTTAATAATTCTTTTCCCAGAACAGATGGAAATAATTGTTTACTACAGTCTTATGACAGGAATGTTACAGAAAATAAATTAATGTTATTTTAGAGAGAGAGCATCACAAAAGCTTGTGCCAATAGGAAGGGGAGTAGACACCATTAAATGGAAACCTTCACATTACTTCCACATAATAGCATTATATTAAAAAGCCAAATGGGTGTTGACAGCTTATAATAGACTTTTTCTACCTTGAATGACATACCTTTTTCCATAGTTTCCATTCACATCTTCAATTTTTTTTTCCACCAAAGTATCCTTTATGGATGATTTTCATTCTTGTACACCAAAATGAGATCTCATGTTGAAAGAGATCAAACTTTTGGAAGTTTTTGATCTCTTTCAAACTTTCCTTTCTGGAGGGGTGGACGAGGTGATCTCCAAAGGTCCCTTCCAATCTTATTCATTCTGTGATTCTACGATCCTTTAAACCCTATTTTTCAATAGTTTCTTGGACTGATCTTCCTCCAAGGGAAAAATACATCAGCAGCATTGCTAAAACACTACTGCTCATTCTGTGGTGCAGAAAGGGCTGTGGTTAAAGTTGATAAGTTGCACTTAAAACTGAAGGAAGTTACTTAATCCTTCTCTGTAACGTGCATTAGTCCTCATCATTATTGGAGCAGCTCTGGAGACCTAAGACAGTATCCAGGTAGATTATATTTGAGGCAGAGGAAATTCTGTAGGAGAAAGATTCCTTAAAGACTTGAAGAATTGCTTTTTTGTTAAACTGCATTTCTTATTTGAGGGTAAGCTATTCTGTTTTCTGCTATTTCACAGAACTGTTCTGCTTTGCACAGCAAAGGCTGCTTTCTTTACATTTGCCATCAGCCTCTGAAATAAAGAAATTCCAGTTACTTACTACTGCTGTTGCTGCTGGCAAGAAAACTACTTTTACAAGCCATACAAGTAAGTATAATAGTAATGTCTTCCTGAGGCCTGCTATTCAACACACCTTTACCTTATTTAACACTGGGGAAATGCCAGTTGGGACCACCCATTCTTGGAACTGGAAAGGACCAGCACAAATTGAAAAAAGGTTGGAAGTTGAATCATAGTGTGGAATATCCATTTCCAGTTCCTCAGGGCTACCTGTACAGCAACAAACATAGGACACTGGGCCACGAAAAGGCTTTCTCAGCCTGTCTATGGCCCTGCTTCAGGAAAACATTTGCATTCAGAAGTGATGCTTAAACTTAGTCTAATATTTAACATGTGTTTTAAGGTCTTTTGGCTTCGGTGGTTTTAAATATACTCGTGAGCAAGCAATATCTCTTGCAAGCTCTGGCCTAAGCCAATAGACACCATCTTTCTCTGGAGTTTTACGAAGGATATATGACCCTCAGCCAGCCTTTCTCAGATGCTTGTTTTAAGTTTGTTGTACTGACACTTCTGCCTTTGTCTTATTGACACTTGCTGACACATAAAAGTTACTACTGTGTATTCAGTTATACAGATATAAAAGTGCTACAGTTGATTTATTCCTTCTAAGAAGGCAAATAAACTTACTGGCATAAAAGGATGCCTATTAGCAGGATATCAAGCAATTTTCTGTTAAAATAATCACATTAATCTGACAAACTGTCTCAGGACAAAATGTTTGTAGAGGCCCTGCAAGGCCTTGGTTTCAAGCAGAAATTATGAGGTCACTTAATTGGATTCATAGACTTTTCACTCCTGCTGGGAATTTAATAGAAAGCACCCTCCTCTGGTTTAGCTTTCTGGTATTTTTAATAGGTTCCAGCTTGAGAATAATTAGCAACTCTCATATTACTTAATATGTTATCAGGATATGAAGCTACTGACAATTCTGACAATTTATATTAGTGAGTCTAGCATTCAGGTTTTTTAATTTGGTCTGTTGGATATAATATATGGATAAAATGTGCAGGAAGAAATCAGTGTATTAATATTTCAACACTGCATTTTAAAAACAAGGCTATTGGGGAGGTCTTTATTGTTTACATGAAGAAATCCAAAGAAGATAAGATGGAAACTCATTCCTGTGCGAAAAGCAACCCTTCTTTCACAGAATCATATAGGATTTGTCTTGTTCAAAAAACATGCTGAGCTAGTAGAAAAATTATGTTCATCATTATCTCTTCTGTCTGAAAGTGTAAGTATTTCTTGGTCTAGCCAGATGAGGATTATATAGAGAAGACCAGCACAGCAATATTTTTGTGTTTTGGAGACATATTTCTGTGTTGTGGAGAACCTTCCTAGACTTCAACAATAACAAAAGGTCCATGCAGCTCTTTTCCAGAGAAGTCAATGAGAAAAAGCACTAAGCAAGGTCTGAAAAATCCTGGACATTCACACAAGGAAAGAGAACTTCGGAGTTACACCTAAAGCTAACACATTTTTAAAGGAATTGAGATTGGGTTTTGATGCTTAAGTCACTGTCAAAGATTAGAATTCAAGATGAAAGCCAGCATGACAGATGATTATTCAACACCTGCTTATGGTGAAATTCTTACACCTTTCTCTGAAACATCTGGTATTTACAACAATTACAGATAAGGTATTGACCTCTAGGTCTGAATGTCAGAACAACTGAATGGCAAATGCTGGGATTGCTTAGAGAGAGTTTTCAATTATTATACTTTTGAAAAGTAATTCCCATGCTCCAAAATGCAAATATACAGGTAAAGAAAAGTGTGTGTTACTTGGCTATTATACTATTCAAAAATCTATGTACATACTTTTGAGGTCTAATATCCCTCCCAATTAGTGGATAATGGATCTTTGTCCTGGATTAACTGAGATAATGCCATAAAGAATATTATTTGGCATGGAATCATCTCACACATCATTCTCCAAAGACTGGGAAAAATTCCTATGTTTGTAAGTTAGTGGAGTTTCTGTTTGCTTTTACTTTTTGGTGTAATTATACATTTTAATGTTTGCATGTGACTAAAATAATGGTATCCTTGACTTTTATATGAAAAACAATTATAAGTATTGAAAAGACAATAAAACAAATATTTAAAAAAAAAAAGAAAAAAAGCCTGCCACTGGCCACTGAACTCACTACATCTTTTTGAATTCCTAACTGGGATTTTTTGGAGTCATTTAAACATACAATCATTTTTCTGAAAGGGAAGATGGTCTCCATGTGTCCGATAACACTAGTGGGTTCATTCTGAGAGGAAAGGAACCTTTATAAATATCACTCTGGATTCTCACTGATGTTTTTTATGTTTCCCAGACTAAAGGGACTGTAATGTGTAATAATCTACCTTGAGACCTGCAAATGATGGTGAGGGGGTACTAAGACTGTGGCTGTCTAGAAGTCTTGGGGACACAGATTACAGTTAGAGTAATTCTGCAGGTCAGAGCTTCTTTATATCAATGGAAAAGGCTTGAGTACATATATGTTTTGTGTGTCATGTCTGAAGGACACGTTGCAGATTTTGCTTATCTATCGTTGCATCAGCTCTGAAATCTTCTTTTGTCCATGAATATAAGAGTCTTTTGTCCAAGAATAAAAGACAGCAGGAGACAATGAGGTATTTTATTATTCTCTCAGCACCTTAGGTCTTGCCCTGTATTTCCAAGGGAACAATTCATGTGGAACAAACATGTGCAAAGAACACAAGATCCACATAAAAGGGCACCAAGCATCCTGTTTGTGAATAGTTGTCATGTAGTTGCAGCCAGCTGCCAGCATGTAATGATGATTTATGTTTTGGCTGCCATTTGCTTGGCTTACTTGTGATTGGCTCTTAATCCTGCCTAGATGGAATGACTGGGCT